>JAVJIF010019145.1:0-144049 GCA_038442645.1 Agave tequilana | reverse complement strand
CCACAAGATGAGTCTAATACAAAGTCCAATGGCGAGCCAGCGGGGAAGTCTCAATCTGGTGTTTGTTAAGCCCAGCCCAATGAATTTTGGCCCACATGGGCTGGGCTCACTCTCGTGATGGGTTGGCTTGCTCTAATTCTTGGATACTCATCTTTCTATGCTATTAGAAGGGACCAGTAGTTCCTGAACAGTGTACTTTAAAAAAAGAATTACATAAAATCTCATGCTTCAAATACTTTTCCAGTTATTAGGGAAAGCAATAAAACACAGACACACTCACACAGAGAAAATGATTCAACGAGAACGGTTCTCAGATTAAGCTTCATGAGAACTCAATGGTGAGCTATCTCATGAATGATCCAAAACGTTCATCTTGATTTACATATTCAATTTAAACTAACAATGAAAAATCACGCGATTCTATGACATTTTACCAATGCATTAAGTGGTCACATAAAATATATTATATTAGCCGTATTAAAAAGATATCGTTTGATGCACATGTAGAAGATCTGAAATCGCGTGAATTTTCATTGTTAACTTAATTTGATTATGTGATCAACATGAACGATTCAGATCATCTATGAATGACTCACCGTGGATTTTCCATGAAGCTTAGTTTGAGAACCACATCATAAGATATTTCCCTACACACACAAGATACAAATACACATCTGTGTGTATTTAGAGTTACATCTATATGTTAATTGCCGGTAACAGTAGAGTTGCAATAAACATGTATTCATATTGCAGTAATAGAGTCGTAATAGACATATTTATAATTTTTCTTTGCTCTTTACAAGCAATTAAATAACTAGCCAGAGGCGGAACCAAGAATAATTTTGGGGTGGGTTGCAATTTTTTATAACTTATGCTTATGAATTATATGAAATTGTCAAAAGAATAAAACAATATTCTTCACTAAATTAGGATTAGAAGCAGAATAAAATTTGTCAAAAGAAAACCAAAATAGAAAGAAATTGAAGACAATATATGAAAAAAAAATTTAATGCATTATATGAAAAAATGGGCTGGGCTACAGCCCGGCCCAGCCAACCTGTGCGTCCGCCCATGTAACTAGCATTATACATGTCTATTGCAAATTTTTGTTGATTGTCACCTTTCATTAATGTGTGTTTTTGTTGTTAGCGAGAGCTGCTGTTATCAAATACCTAATTTCTAGTTATTTTCCAATTATATATGTTCAAATCCAATGGTCTGAGCACCATCATGCTTTTATCACTTAGGTGCGTTTGGTTGCAAGGAAGTGACCGGAAGTAAAGAAATAGGGAAGTACAATTGTTCACTTTCCTATCTATCCAAATACCGGAAAAAGAAAAATAAGAAAACCCTTTTCCTTCTCTCTTTCTCTTTTACACAACCATTTCCTCACTTTCAAAGTGCTACAATTAATTTTGTGGTCATGTAAATCTCATTTGTAAAAAGTTGTAGCACAAAACAGTTAATTTTTTTAATCATGTAAATCTCACTTGCATTCTAATTACAGTCTATTTTTTTATTTTTCTTAATTAATTTTTTATTTTAATATTATTTTGCGGTCAACTTTTCCACCCTCACTTCCACATTATCATCCAAACATCGTAAAAGATATAACATTTTTCAAACCAACACTTCCAAACAATATTCAAACACTGAAAAATTACTAACCAATTTCTAAGTTCCAAAGGGAACTATTACCACTTCCTCACTTCTTCACTTCCTCACTTCCATCCTTAACTAAACAGGCCTACATCAACGATTGTTGTATCTTCAGTCTCAGGGTATGATAATTCATTCAACTGAGTCTCCTTTCCAGCTTGTTCACAGTTCAAGCTGGCTCTTTAACTAGTGATAACTTCTAAAAATTGACAAAAGCATAAATTTCTCATTAAGTATTAATTAATAGCTTATTAGGAAAAGATATACAGGATCATTATACTTATATTTAGGGGCGGAACCATTTGTTCACTGGCCGGGCTATGACTCGTCTAACTTTTTCGTATATTGCCTCAGAATCTCTTATATTTTTGTTTTCTTTTAGGAAATTTATTCTTAGTTAAGTTTCCGATTTAGTAGAAAATATTATTTTATTTTTTTGATAAATTTATATATTGCACAAGCGCATATGTTATAAAAGATTGCAGCTCATCACAAAATTTACTACTGATTCTGCTTCTGACAAGAAAAACTCCCAAACTATAGAACTAGCTTCAAAGCTCAGCAAACTATACATATAAAGTTCAAAACTTCAGGATAAGGGAGAATCTAGTTAAGTCATTAACGAAGTAGCTAGCATTACCACCAGCTGATTAAATTAATTAATCCAATGCTTTTCTGTTGATTATAAAAATTCGGGAAAAAAAAAAAATTAAAAGTATGTATCTCAACTTTGAAACCCTAGGGTTGGGGTCCATGCATGTGGGAGGAGCAAGCACATACAGTAACAGGAACATGCAAACGACCTAGCTTTCCACTGTAACAAAGAAAAAGACCCTTGACCAAAAAAAGTTGAATTTTGTGCCTTTAAGATAATGTTGTTGTGTGCTCGTAACATATTGGAGACATCCATTAATATTTCCTAAAAATATATTATAATTGTTGTAAAAACTCCGAGAATATAACACCAAGACAGAGAAATCTAGAGGCAGAGTAGAAGTAGGAATTCTTATTGATTTCTGAATTTGTGTGTGTGTACATTGAAATGAATCAGGAAGGGCCTATTTATAGGAAAACCTTGGGGGCACTATGCAGTCGCTTGCGTCATCGCTTACATCAGCGCATAGTAAAGTTATTAATGGGGCACAGTAAGGTTAGGTATTGACGGGATGGACAGCCACCATTTGTGGACTTTGTTAACACTCCCCCTTGGCTGTCCACCATACATGATGTCTCATTAAAAACCTTGCTAGGAAAACCCAGTGGGACAAAACCATAGCGAAGGGAAAAAGAGTACATCATCTCTGTATACGTGTTTTATGCTGCCTCGTTAAAAACCTTACCAGGAAAACCCTGTGGGACAAAACCATAGTAAGGGAAAAAGAGTGCAGCCACGTAAGCTCCCCCTCAAGTTGACATGAGTAGTTCTTCTTCATAAATCTCGCTTATGACGCATCCCAATATCATGAATAAGCTTTCTGAAAGTTGTAGGGGGAAGTGCCTTTGTAAAGAGATCTGCCACATTATCACTTGATCGGATATACTGAATAGTAATTTGCTTATCCTTTTCAAGCTCTTGGCTGAATGAGAAGAACTTCGGGGGTATATGCTTGGTACGGTCGCTTTTGATGAATCCTTCCTTCATTTGAGCGACGCATGCAGCATTGTCTTCAAACAGTATTGTTGGATCTCTGTTGACTGGTAATCCACAAGTTTCTTGGATGTGTTGAGTTACAGACCTTAGCCATACACATTCTCGACTTGCTTCATGGAGTGCTATGACTTCAGCATGATTAGAAGAAGTGGCAATAAGTGTCTGCTTTTGTGAACGCCAAGAGATCGCTGCACCTCCACATGTGAATACATATCCTGTTTGAGACTTGGCTTTATGTGGATCTGACAAATAACCTGCATCTGCATAACCAGTTATTTCTTGTTTTGATCCTCTGGAATAAAAACAAACCAAAGTTAGTTGTTCCACGAAGATAACGAAATACATGTTTAATACCATTCCAATGTCTCCGTGTAGGAGATGAGCTAAATCTTGCTAATAATTAGTAGCAAATGCTATATCTGGTCGGGTACAATTAGCTAGATACATAAGAGTTCCAATTGCACTTAGATATGGTATTTCAAGACCAAGAACCTCTTCATTATCTTCGCGAGGGCGAAATGGATCTTTTTCCACATTCAATGACCTAACAACCATTGGAGTGCTTAAAGGGTTTGCTTTATCCATGTTAAAGCGTTTTAAGACCTTTTCAGTGTAATTTGATTGATGCAAAAGTATGCCACTTTGCAAGTGCTCAATCTGTAAACCAATACAATATTTAGTTTTTCCAAGGTCTTTCATTTCAAATTCATTCTTTAAATATATCATTGCTTCTAGGATCTCTTTGTGAGTCCCAATAATATTTAAATCATCAACATATACAGCAATGATAATGAATCCGGATGTTGTTTCTTTATAAAAACACATGGGCATATAGGATTATTTACATATCCTTCTTTTAATAAATACTCGCTTAAGCGATTGTACCACATGCGCCCTGATTGTTTTAACCCATATAATGATCTTTGCAATTTGATCGAATATAATTCTCTGGGTTTTGAACTTAATGCTTCAGGCATTTTAAATCCTTCAGGGATTTTCATATAAATATCGCTATCAAGCGATCCATATAAATAAGCTGTAACAACATCCATAAGACGCATTTCTAAATTTTTAGAAACTGCTAGGCTGATTAAATATCTAAACGTAATTGCATCCATTACTGGAGAATACGTTTCTTCATAATCAATTCCAGTCTTTGCGAAAAACCTTGAGCAACAAGTCGAGCTTTATACCTTACAATCTCGTTTTTCTCGTTGCGTTTTCGTACAAAGACCCATTTGTATCCTACTGGCCTCACGGCTTCTGGCGTGAGGATAATAGGCCCAAATACTTTGCGCTTATTAAGCGAACTCAATTCAGCCTGTATAGCGTCTTTCCACTTTGTCCAATCAGGTCTATTTTGACATTCAGTGACGGATCTTGGTTCAGGATCCTCACTTCCGTTAACAATATCACATGCTACGGAATAGGAAAATATTTCATCTATATTTTCCATCTTATTTCGATTCCATAATCCTCCTGTATTGACATAATCAATAGAGATCTCATAATTTTCTATATCTTCAGGATTTTTCATCTCTTGATTTGTCTTATTTTGTGTTTCTTCTGGAACACATTCTTTCTTATTTTGTGTTTCTTCTGGAACACATTCTTGCACATTGGGGTCATCGTGCTTATCTGCTCCTTTTCTTTTTCGAGGATTTTTATCTTTGGAACCGATTGGTCTACCACGCTTCAGACGTGTCTTAGACTCATGAGTGACTTCATTCTCGGGTTGTCCTTTGGGATTTCAATACGAGCAGGAGCATTTACAGCTGGTATATATGATTTAGTCACTCTTTTTGTATCAGTGAACGCATCTGGCAATTGATTTGCTATTTCTTGTAAGTGCATAATCTTTTGCACTTCTGTCTCACATTGTCTTGTGTGAGGATCAAGATGCAATAAGGATGGTTCACTCCATGTAATCTCCTTCTCCAGCTGTTTCTTTTCTCCCCCTAATGCTGGGAAAATTGCCTCATTGAAGTGACAATCGGCAAACCGAGCCATAAAAACATCGCCGGTTTTAGGCTCAAGATATCTTATAATAGAAGGAGATTCATAGCCGACATATATTCCCAGTCTCCTTTGAGGACCCATCTTTGTACGTTGTGGTGGAGAAATGGTACATATACCGCACAACCAAAAATTCTAAGATGGAAAATATTTGGTTCTTGACCAAATGCTAATTGTAGAGGGAGTACTCATGATATGCACTTGGTCTGATGCGAATTAATGCTGCAGCATGTAAAACTGCATGACCCCATATAGAAATAGGAAGCTTTGTTCTCATTATTAATGGTCTAGCAATAAGTTGGAGGCGCTTAATCAGTGACTCAGCCAAACCATTTTGTGTATGTACATGGGCAACAGGATGTTCAACAACTATTCCAATCGACATACAATAATCATTAAAGCCTGAGACGTGAACTCACCAGCATTGTCAAGTCTAACTCTCTTGATTGTATAATCAGGAAATTGTGCCCTTAATCTAATTATCTGAGCAAGAAATCTCGCAAATGCCACATTGCGAGTTGACAATAAACAAACGTGTGACCATCTACTAGAGGCATCTATCAATACCATAAAATATCTAAATGGTCCACACAATGGATGTATAGGCCCACAGATATCACCTTGGATACGTTCAAGGAATGTAGGTGATTCTGTTTTTATTTTAGCTGGTGACGGTCTCATAATTAATTTTCCTAGAGAACAAGCTTCACATGGAATCTTACTAACTTGAAGGATCTTCTGGCCCTTTAAAGTATGTCCATGTGAATTCTCAATAATTCTTCGCATCATCATTGAACCAGGATGACCTAAACGATCATGCCACAGAGTTACTGTCTCTGTATCCTCTTTAACTACCATATGTGACTCTATCACATTTATATATGTATAATGCAATCCTGAGGAAAGCTTTGGTAGTTTTTCTAATATGCACTTCTCTCCTGATACATAAGTAGTAAGATACATATACTTCATATCTTCTTCAGTTGCAGACTGAGTATCATATCCATGAAGATATATATCATTGAAACTCAACAAATTTCTTTTAGATTTTGGTGAAAACAAAGCATCTTTTATGAAAAACTTTGTTCCATTTGGCAATATGAAGCTGGCTTTACCAGTCCCTTCAATCAAGTCTACAGGACCTGATATTGTATTGATGATTGCCTTTGTTGGTTTTAATTCAGAGAAGTACCTTTTATGTTTGAGAATAGTATGTGTTGTACCGCTATCCGGTATGCAAATCTCTCCAGTTTTGGTCTTGACTTCATCATTAGAATAATCCATATCAAGCTTCATGCAAAAATAAATAATTTGGTAAGAATAAATTTGAAACATATTATTATAAGGGAAATATTTCATTCAAAGATAAATTTGAAATTACAAATAACAAAGTATGATCATATATCTAATTATCACCAATATCACGATGGATTGGAAGATCAACAAAATCATCAGTAAAATCCGAAGCATCAAGATGAGTTGAATCATCCATAGGATCATCATGTTCAGTGAAATTCACTTCTTTCTCTTTTCCTTTCAAGGATGTTTTGTAGAGCTTGCAAAGGTGCTCCGGTGTTCGGCACACTCTAGCCCAGTGTCCTTTGGAGCCACATTTGTAACAGGAATTTTCAGGATTCCGAAGAGAACTTTCACGAACATCTTTTCCTTTTTCATGTCTTTCCACATGATGCTTCTTGTGGATCGCGTTATTCTGTGAAGGGTTGTAAAAACCACTTCGATCGCGTCCACGGCCACGTCCACGGCCACGACCACGACCACGTCCACGGCCGCGTCCATAATTATATCCTCGTCCATAATTTTTAGAAAATGCAACATTTGTTTCTGGAAATGCTGCTGAACCAGTAGGACGGGACTGATGATTTTGATCAAAAGTTCATTATTTTTCTCTGCCACGAGAAGAGATGAAATTAGTTCAGAATATTTCTTAAAACCACGCAACCTATATTGTTGTTGCAGTGTTATGTTGGATGCATGAAATGTGGAGTAAGTCTTCTCCAACATTTCTTCATCTGTGATATCTACCCCACAGAATTTCAACTGGGATACTATTCTGAACATTGCAGAGTTGTAGTCGCTAACTTTCTTAAAGTCTTGGAAGCGCAAAGCATTCCATTCATCACGAGTGGCAGGGAGTACAACTTCCTTTTGATGATCAAACCTTTCTTTGAGGTTTTTCCATAAAGCACTTGGGTCTCTAACAGTGAGATATTCACACTTTAGACTTTCATCAAGATGTCTGCGGATAAAGATTGTCGCCTTTGCCTTATCTTGTGACGACGTAGAATTTATTTCTTAATGGTCTCAGTGAGACCCATTGACTCAAGATGTATCTCAATATCAATAACCCAAGACATATAATTTCTCCCCGTGATATCAAGTGGAATGAACTCAAGCTTTGCAAAGTTTGACATGGTGATAACTATAACAAAATATAAAAATAATTAGAATCACAACATTTTTATTTCTCAAAGAAAACTTGCATGTCAACCATAATAGCTACAAGTAGAAGAGGAAAAGTGAACATTAAAATAAAAAAATACGGGTACAATTCACTTGGATCCATGTCTCCAAGAAAAACGATAGAAGTGTTGATGATGATGACGGCAATAAGAAACATCAAAGCTGGACTAAGCATCATGCGAAAAAAACTCGAACGCAAAGCTTCTAGAGATGATGAAAATTTTGAGAATGAAGAGAGATTGAGGAGTGAGTTATGTGGTTTAGAATTCACCAATTTATAGGATGAAAAATAGCCGTTTATAGCCGTTGGGGTTTTAGCCGTTGGGGGATTATAGCCGTTGGGGGTTTTTAGCCGTTTGGGGAGAGAGAAAAACAATTTAGATTTTATATAATTAAATATTGTAATTAAGGAAATGGTAAAATAAATGCATTGTACTATATATATTTACGAGCTATAATATATGCACGCCACTCTACTTGGTGGGTGTTTTGCAGGCATAATTAATAAAGCAGTAATTATTGAAATAAATATTGGCACACCACGCTACTCGGTAAACCTTTCAGTGGGTGTTTGTCCAGATATAATAGTAGAATAATAAAATATATAATGTTAGAAGCTTGGGGTTTAATCCACGCAAGCATCAAGTTAGATGTTAGTAAAGATAGCATAATCACATCACTTTACTATAAATAGGTGGCAGAGCCTCCTTTCATTATAGTAATGATGTTATATGAATATAATTAGTATAATAATTCAGTTTTCGTAATCACATCACATTTCTATAAATAGGTGGCAGAGCCTCCTTTTATTATAGTAGTGGTGTTATACGAATATCATAAGTATAGTAACTTGCCAATTTTACCTTGAGATTGTAGAGGTAGAAGCTGGGACTTGTGATAGGACTCTTCCTTGAGCAATGGAAGCAGAGGCTCGTGACAAGTTTTACCTTAGCTAATGGAGGCAGAAATTTGACGTGGTAGGCTTTTTCCCTGAGCTGACGGAGGCAGAGGCTGGGGACAGACTAGAGTGATCGTGCTGATAACGTGTTGTAAAAACTCCGAGAATATAACACCAAGACAGAGAAATCTAGAGGCAGAGTAGAAGTAGGAATTCTTATTGATTTCTGAATTTGTGTGTGTGTACATTGAAATGAATCAGGAAGGGCCTATTTATAGGAAAACCTTGGGGGCACTATGCAGTCGCTTGCGTCATCGCTTACATCAGCGCATAGTAAAGTTATTAATGGGGCACAGTAAGGTTAGGTATTGACGGGATGGACAGCCACCATTTGTGGACTTTGTTAACAATAATCTCTTTTTTTCAAGCATTTGAGGAGACATGAGAGAGCGACGTAGTACATCAAGTTGCTAAAAAAACTAAAAAGTAACGTCATAAGATAATATCAGGAGGGGCGAGATCATATGTTAGCTGGGTCAGGCTACAACCCGCCTTGTTTTTTATATATTGCCTTCGATTTCTTATATTTTACTTTTTTTTCAAATTTATTTCTGGTTCAGTCTCTGATTTAGTGAAAAATATTATCTTATTTTTTTGATAAATTCATATATTGTACAAATATCTGCTCCAAAATTCATTCCTGATTTCACCACTGGACAATAGTAATGGAGTTACAATTTCGCCCCCACATTTCAGCGTATATAAAAAACTTCCTTCAGTTAGTTGTAAACAAAAAGGAAACTTCAGAAATATCCTTCTACAAACAAATTTTGATTCAAAATTTCACTTAAATCCAATATTAATCATGAGTTTCCCAAAAGAAAGAAAACTTTTATCCAAAAATATCTAATAGTAATTAAGAGTTTAGAAAATAGAAAAAACTAAATACTTAAAATCTTCCGATAATTATTTTTAAAAAAAAATCTGAATAGCTTTTGCGAAAGAGGGAAAAAAAATCACTACTACATATATGCATCAATTTTTAAACGGAGAAAAGAGATTATAGAAAAATTATCGAACAGAGTCAATTATTGACATTATTTTAGCTTTTAAAATTTAAACTTAAAAAATGTGACATCTATAGTTGTAATTAATTTGTTTCGATTAGAGTTTTCAAAGATACAATTTAATTTCTTTGATTCAAAAAAAAAAGTACAATCTTTGAATAATAACACACATATTGCATGATATTGTACAGTCAATAAATTTCTACAAAAAATATGAACCCTAAATATCACATAAAGATCTAGATTCATAAATAATCACTAATACATAAAAATCGGATTTTTATTAGTAGTTCTAGATCTGGCTTGTGAAAATGATAATCTTCTTAAAAAATAATTAAACCTAGCATGTCTTTGTGATGCCATTATAAATTTCTTTGTCTAATCATTGATCTATTTCTCGCTAGACATAATATATGCGGAAGCATACCTTTAAGTCGATCTCTAGGTTTCCTTTCCCAGATATTGAAGATGCCTTAACGATGGAGCACACTAACAGATTAATGCGAGCGGTGCCCACTTCACTATCCACGAGACACACAGTGGAAATACTAATAATGGAGATGAGAGGTTTGTGGTGTATGTTGGCCCAAAAGTCCATCACTTTAGTTTTAATGATGATTAACTCATGTACTTATAGTACTAAAGATTTTGTGTCGTTTAAGTTACAAGTTTTATTAACATCTTAGTTTTAATGTTTAGCTTCTTCAAAAGACTCAAAGCCAAGGTTTGAAGTTAACACGTGTTGATCAAGAGCTCAAGTATAAAGATCATATCAAGAACTTATAAAGGAATTTACCTCAAAGGAATCGAGTTTGATCGAGTCAAGATGAAAAAGAAGATCATTTTAAGAAGTAGACTGTAGTTTATAAGAATGTTTAGATCCTTATAAAGTTTAGATTAGACTTGATTATGCAAGCTCTCTCACACACAAAAGTTTGATATTAATTTTCAAGAACAAAAACTTTGGGTTTCGATTTAACCGGTTTATATATTTAAGTTTATCGTTTTAAGAAAACAAGTTTTTACTTCAAAATGATTTTGATATCCCCAAAAGAAGTTCACATGCTTGTAATATGTGATTATCACACATATTTGTGCCAATATGGATTTATATGAACTTATTTTTGTGAAATTTATATAGACTTAGAAAGAAAATTTAAAATATAAAATTATGTGTTTTTGGCCTTAGGCTGGTCAACCGGGCGACCTATAAGACGTGGCATAAGCCATTTGGCTTCTGCACACGATTGATGGGGGCGGTCGGCCAATTGTTCACAAAGCCTATGTTTGTGCACGTGGTCGACCAGTCGATCGAGCAACAGAGAGCAAAGTGCTCTCTATCAGTCGATCAGACAGTCGACCGACTAGGCCCAACGACTATTTTAATGATAGTTTTTTATATGATTGATGGTGAATGCATTGATGAGATGCTTACTTGGTTTACCATTATTACTGGCGGACTCGTTTCTTTAGGTAAACCCATCTCCAATGATCAAAATGTATGAAAAATTATTAGAGCACTTCTTAAAGTTTGGGAAGTCAAAGTACAATCTTGAAAGGCTCAACGATAAAGAGGAAATAAACTTCACCAATTTCATGAAAATTTGAAGACCATGAACTGAAGATGAAGATAAGCAAAGATCGTGAGCCACAAAAGGAAATTGATGTAGTACTCAAGGCCTCCCCATGAGAGCTCAAGAAGAAAAGTTTTGCCACACCAACCACCTTGGAAGATGATGAAAACTTACTCTCCTAGTGAAGAATATAAAAAGTATGTACCACAAGAGTAAAATGAGAAGTGACCTAAGAAAGAAAGGCAAGAAGAATGCAATGAAAGTCACTACTTGGGATTCAGATAATGAACCCGAGTATGATTCTGCACACATGTGTTTTATGATCCCAGAGGATGACTCCCTTGAGGTAAATTCGGAATCCAATTTAGATTTTGATGATCTTAGTGTGAAAGAAATTGTTTTATATGTTGAACAATTTGAAGAAAAATATAAATTGATGAAAATAAAATGAAGATTTAAAAAGATAAAATGATTCTTTATCTTCCAAATTAGAAATTATTTTTAAAAAAAATGAATATTTTAAAAATAAAAATGATTCTTTGAAAAACAAAATTGATTTAATTTCTAAAGAAATGAATTTTATTTCTCACACTTCTCATGTTAGTAATATTGTATCTTCTATTGACAAAAATGAGATTTATGTTCTGAATAACAAGATCGATTATTTGGGCTCAACCTTGAGTCAATGTGTTTTTGACCACATCAGATTGGAATCCTTGTTCCAAAAGAAACAAATTTCACATAGTCATGCACATACTCCATGACATATACGTACACATCATACTCATAAGTATGCTTAAGTGTATCAGTGTTCACATCGTGGTTGCAAAGGCCAGTTAACTAAGTTTTGTCTTGATAAATTAAAAGTTTCAAATGCAAATGTTTAGATTCGTAGTAATATTAACCCCTGAGGACCCAAAAAGATTTCGGTACCTGATAATTATCATTATCATCTATATTTTATACCATTTTTATACTTTTTTTGTTACATATTTAATGTTGTATATGTATATTTCTTGTGTTTATGCAGAAATTAGATCAAGAGTACAAATTAGAGAAAAGAGATAAAAAACCTGAAAAGCGTTGAAGATAAGAATTGCAATAAGGTATTTACTGATTTAGAGACCTAAAGATGAAATCAGAGAGTCCAATAGAGACCATACATCATATAGAAGAGAATATAAAAAATTTGAAGGTCAAAAGTCAAAGTCAAATGGTGGATTCGCCATTGACTGGTCAAGCAAAAATCAGCTCAGAAACAGAATCAGATTTGGATTTAGACTGAACACGTTTTAGTATTTTAATCACAACTTTTTCTATAGAAATTCATCTTAAGTGATTCAAGATGATATGGAAAGAAGACTGAAAGGGTTACAACTTTTATGTTGATAATATTTCAAGCTCAATCGTATGACTACCCATTTCAGCAATTATTATGAGCTTGCTATAGTATAATTCAGAATCAAACTCCAACACTGAGTTAAGTTCAATTCGAAGTTCTCTTTGTATATTTTACTGGAATAGCTCTCTAGGTTTATAAATACTGCAATAGTCTCTTATAAAAGAGAAGTTTTAGAGTAGGAAATAAAAAATCATAGAAGAGACATTGTAATTTAGGTTTTAGTTTCTAATCTTGTAAATACTCTTTCTTATATAAAGTTCTGGTTCTTCGAAAAAAAATTCTGGTGCTTCAGAAGAAAGAGATCAGAGGGAAGCGACAACTAAGGATTAAACGTGATCCTAAATTGGTGTTATCCTTTCCTTTCTCTTTTAATTTACTATATGAAGAATGAAATCATGTTTATTATTTGCTTGTAATTTTTTTTTATCATGAGCTAAATATCCATAGCTCGGGCATTGATATTGGTAAATATTATGAAGATTTAATATTATTGCTTTGTGTTAGTTCTATATTTCTACTTCATTCTTCATATTAGATTCCATGCATGTTAAGTTTCTTTTCCCGTTTTAATGTCTGTCAATTGATGTACGTAACTATATTGATGGTTAGGTTAGAGACCGATAAGAGATAACTTAGGAACGCTTCACAGGATTAGAAACCACTTTCTACAGGCTGAAACCGATAGGAGAAGTATGAGTTGTGCAATCTTAAAATTCACAGATCCTAATGCTATTTTGGCTAGTAAATTCACTAGATTGATAGATTGTGGGTTCTACTTTAAAGTTATATTTAATATTACTAGATAGATTATTAATTAAAATAAAATTTGTGATTATTAACAGAGTATTATGTAGTTAATAGCACAATCAACTTGTTAAATCAGATTATTAAATTATTGAAATCAATTGCCTTAGTATTTTTTCTATCCAAAGCCAATATCTGTTTAGTTTTATTTACTTCTCAATCTTTATCTATCTTTCAAATAAAAATTTGAGTCAAAACATCTTTGATATTTAATAAGATAACAATTCTCATTGGTTCGACACTCCATCACTTCATTACTTATAAACGATTGATGCACTTACTAATTTGTACATCAAGTTTTTGGGTCGTTGCCGGAGATTGTTTATCTTTATTAATATTGAATGTGTTTGACTCTACTTTTAGTTTGAAATTTATCTTTATCTTATTTTTATTTATTTTTTCTTTTCAGGTCTATGGATTTCAATTATCAATGGTCCTCACAAGGATATGAGCTAATACAAACATGCAAGTGATGTGGAGAAAATTATACTAGTAGTCATTTTTCATATTATGCCAATACATACACCTGTAATCCGACTTGGAAAGATCATCAAAATCCTCCGTGAAACTATAACAGTTATGATTTCGAGCCACAATATTTTCAGCCCCAAGAGAAGAAGTCTAGATTGGAGGAAGCTATGGAAAGCTTCAATAGAACATTTGAAAGCTTTAATAGGACTTATGAACGGATTATGGCAAAAAACTCTTCATCACTAAGTTATCCCAAAACAAGTCCCAAAGAGTAAGAAGAAGTGACTATCTTAGAGCAGCAGTAAGAAGTTTTAGAAGAGGCCTAAGTTTATGAGGAGGAGGAAGAAAGCTACATAGAGAATCTCAAGTGGCTATTTAATTATTATGAGAAGAAATTTGTTTTGAATCCCTCAATATAGAAGAGACATGAAGACATCAATAGAGACCACATATCAGAAAGAAGGGGACTCATAAACTTTCAGGCAAAATTTCATCAGTATAAGCCCAAGTCAGACGATGGATCCACTATCTGAATGGCCAATTCGTCGTCACTCTGATGATTCTGAGACTCATCTTCGACAAGACTCTCTTCCAGAGCCCCAACATGTATTGAAGAATTTGAAATTAAAAAAATTGTACTTAAAGTTAGAGTTCCTTTCGGGAAAAAAAACTTGACCTGAGTATCTACACTTTTGATGAGACAACCGATTGAAAAATTTCTTGAAAAGACTTTACTTGATGAATCAACATGTTTTTACAATTTCAAGTATTTGTTAAATAATATTGATGTACCTCTTTACATATTGAAGATATTTTACCGCATGATGATGAGATTGATGGGATGATCCCTTACATGCAAAGTTGATAGAGGACCAACCAAAATAAACATAGGCCGAAGTTGAGAAGGACAAAAATGCAAATTGGAGAGGATTCAAGCTAAATTGACAAAAAAATTGAGCTCCTCTAAGTCTCCTCCAAAAAGAACGCATTGAAAAAATGGCAAGCGTTCTTGTGAGCGAAATCGATGAATCAAGGTAAGTAGATAATTTGTTGTAAATATGTATACTAACTTTTTCTTATTCTTTTTCTTCATCTCAGCTCAGAACCATTGTTACAAGAGAACAGAGATACAAGATCAACCACAAAAATGAATCAAACATGTCAGGAAAATACCAAAATCATCAGAGAGCTATGAACGGCAGAATAGCCATCCAAGTAGCTGATTCTCCTTGAAAATATGGATTCAAATTTTGAATTTTTTCTAGGTGATTTCTTTCCAATTAATGATTGTTTATGATTTTCTATTTGTTTTATGGACATGGGTAATTTCTGATAGATAATTTGTTCATTATTGTCTAAAAATTTAAAAAGATAAATTAGTCTTTGAGGAGGTGGTATTTATTTGTGATTTGAATGTGTTACTGATTCATCTTGCTTTGCATGAGAATATACCAAGATTTAGGTGTGGGGGAAGGAGTCTAGAATTTTTTATTTTTCTTTATTTCTAGGTTAGGTTTTTCTTTTTAGGTTTTTACTAGATTTTTCCTTTTCTTTTGCTAACTAGAAAAAAAATTAATAAGATTATCTAGTTTTAAGAGATTTAGTGATCGTATAGCTTGAATTAGATAGGGATATTAATTTGATAGATTCCTTAATTTTTTTGAAAAGAGATGAAAAATCTAAAAAGTGAATGCCATCGAGAATTTATCTATGTGATTATGCATCTTATTCACACTTACACATTTGTTTGAACTTGGAATGATGAGGATTACTTAATACTTAAATTTTTTTATTGATATATATAAAGTATAACGAACCTAAATTATTGATTAGTTAGATATTTTAGCCTCACGAAGCCTTGGTATTTATGTGACAAAATAATTTAAAAGTAGAATTATATATATTAACAAGTCTGATGATCAATAAGTTGAATATCTTAGCTTCAAGAAGCCTTGATATTTACACGAAAGAGAGTTGGATGAGTTATATGTATTTAAAAAAAATGCTAAAAGGCAACCATGTGGTAATACTTCGAAACTTCTATATTATAAAAAAATTAAGTATGAAAAGTTTAAATCAAAGTCTCATGTTAAGAACTATTACACGTTCACAAAGATGTATGAGATCAAAAAACTTAGGTAGGATGGTGAGCTATATTAATATTTAAAGTCTCTAGGATAAGAAGATGAGATTTTTTGATAAGAGATTGAACTGGAAAAGCATTATTTATGAAAACTATTGAACTTTTTTTACTAGTGATGCTTATTAACCAAAAATATTTTTCTCTTTCTTTCTTCTTATTTTTCTCTTTTTTTATTTTTCATTTATCTTTATTTTATTTATCCTTATTTTCTTTATCTTTTTATATTCTTTTCACTAATTTTATGGGTATATTCGCTGCAAATTCTCATGTGGCAACAGTCGTCTATAGGATAAACTAGAGGTTTAACGATTTGTTGCATGTGCTAAGTGCAACCGTGATTCCTATAAAAGCAAGTTAGATTTTTATTTTTTTATTTTTTTGTAGGAGTTTAGTTTTTTGATAGATTAGAGTTTTGCTCGAGAACTAGCAAAAGTTAACTATGATCTTTTGTTACATATTTATTGCTTCATAGGTATATATGTTTATGTTTTCGAAGAAATTAGGTAAAGAGCACAAATTAGATTAAAGAGCTGAAAAAACTCAAAATCAATGAAGATAAGAGTTGCCGCAAGGAATTCACTGATTCAGAGATCATGGATGAAATCAGGAATCCAATAGAGACCACATATCGTATAGAAGAGGATATCAAAGGTTAAGGGTCAAAAGTCAAAGTTAAATGGCAGATTCGCCATTGAATACGACAGATTCGCTGTTGACTAGTCTGTTAGGAATTAGCTCAAAAACATAATCAGATTTGAATTCAGACTGGAAATATTTTAGTATTTTTATCATAACTTTCATTACAGGAATTCAATTCAAGTGATTTAAGATGCTGTGAAAAGAATACAGAAAGGGATACAAGTTTTATGTTGATAACGTTTTCCAATTCAAATGTTTGGCTCCCCGTTTTAGTAATTATCATAAGCTCAGTATCAAACTTCGACACCGAGTTGAAGTTGGATTTAGAGTTCTCTTTGTACCCCTTACTGGAATAGGTATCTAGAGTTAATAAATATAATAGAAATCTCTTGTAAAAGAGAAGTTTTAGAATAGGAAATATAAAATCATAAAAGAGACATTGTAATTTTGGTTTTAGTTTCTCTCTTATAATTACTCTTTTCTATATAAAATTCTGATTTTTGGAAATAAATTCTGGTACTTTAGAAGAAGGAGATCAGAGGAAAAATAAAACCAAGGATTAGACATGATCTCAAATTAGTGTTATCCTTTCTCTTCTCTTTTAATTTACTATTATGAAGATTGAAATCATGTTTATTATTTTGCTTTACAATTTCTTTATCATGAACTAAATCTTCATAGCTAGGATATTGATACGAGAAATTATTATAAAGATTTAATCTTATTGCTTTATATTAGTTCTATGTTACTACTCAATTCTTCATGCTAGACTCCATGCATGTTAAGTCTCTTTTCCCATTTTAATGTCTATTAGTTAATGTGCGTAACTACATTGATGGGTAGGTTGGAGATTGATAGGGGATAATCTAACAACGCTTCATAAGATTAGAATAACTTCCTATAGGCTGAGACCGATAGGAGAAGTATAAATTGTGCGATTTTTAGGGAAAAATCACAAATCCTAGTGCTACTTTAGCTAGTAAATTCACTAAATCTATAGACTGTGAGTTTTAAATTAAAGTTAGATTTATTATTGCTCGATAGAGATTATTTATTAAAATAGACTTTTTTATTGTTAACATGAGTAGTATGTAGTTACTAGCGCATCAACTTACTAAATTAGATTATTAAATTATTAAAATTAATTGTCTTAGTATTTTTCCTATCCAAAACCAATATCTTTTTAGTTTTATTTACTTTTATATTTTTATTCATCTTTCAAGTAAAGCTTTGAGCCAATATACCTTTGGTACTTAATAAGATAACAATTCTCATAGGTTTAATACTCTATTTATCACTTTGTTACTTGTAAACAGTTGGTGCAGTTGCCAATTCGCACATCAGTATCAAAATTCACACTAATTGTATTTGATGTAGGTATAGGCTCTCTCAAAATATTAGAGAGTTTAGTGTCATGGTGGTGAATGCAATCAAAGCTTGATGGATAAATCAATGGATGCATCACTATCAAAGAATTTAGGTGGAAGAACTATACTGTTTGGAGAAATGGAGATTAGTTCTATCAATATTGGTAACTATCTCTATCCTTTGTCTTATATTTATTATGCTTTAATTATATAATTTTTAGCATATCATGATTTACATGTTTTGATTATATGTTTAAATGCAAATCTTGTAGAAATTATGATATACTTATATAGTTTTTGAGATACACTCTTGATTTTGTACCAAACTTGATTCATATTCTTTGTGTACTCAACTCTAGTTTAGTTATATGTCTATATTGATTGAGAAGGGAAAATTGAATTGAAAATAAATAAAAAGTTAAAATTAGAAAGTTCTTAGTATCTTCTCAATGTAACAACGTATCAAGGGTTAGACGGGTCGATCCACAGAGAAGGATGCGATGGAAACTTTTGAAGCGAATTCTCTAACAAATAGCTTGAAAAAAAATTATGATTGTAAGCAAAGATTTTAAATAGAAAGAACAGGCATAGCCAACTAATCATCTATCACAACCAAACATTAGTCTATCAAGAATAAATATCATATTGAACCTATAAAGATTAACCCTTTAAATCCAAGAAAGAAAAGTAAGAAAGAAAGTAAACCCTGATTACAATACACTAGATAAAATTAAGTATTGGTTTATCAAAGTCTCAAAGTATAGCATAAGAAATATAGTTTTAACCTAACGTTAAGCCACCAAAGCATCTAAGTATAAACCAAGAATAATTATTAAATAGTATACCCTAAAACTAGTTTAACTCAATTTATGATTAATCTTTAAGAATTATTTACTGACTATAGGGTTTCTAATATGCATAAAGTTCAATCAATTTATTTTTATAGATCTAGGTTCTAGTTGGTGGAGTGATTAGTAAGCTATGAGAGATTTAATTACACATATTCATAGTGGAATTAAGCATGATATTTAAAAATTGCATACAAGAGATGAAATTAGAACAAAGTAAACACAAATAAAAATAGCAAAGATATTGAAAGAAAATAATGACTTTTTATTGAATCTGTCATCAACTCAGTACAAAGCCTTCTCCTTTTTTCAACTCTTCTTCAAAGTAAAAAAATTAGAAAAATACAAGTATATTCAGAAAGAAAGTGGATTTAAAGAAAACCCTAAGCTTGAGCTTCTGAGATCTGCCCTTCCTATGTTGCTCTGCAGGGGTATTTATAGGAGATTGGGAAGTAGAGTTCCATATGAGCACTGCACCTCAACCGCCACACAAGCCGCCGCTTGACTGCCGCGTGTCCACCACATTTGCCGCGTTTCCACCACATTTTCGTAGAGCCTGGTCACGCGCTTTGGCGCATGGTTTCCTCTAATCCGTTTATCTGATGATCTATCCTCAGAATTTTTAGTTGATCTTTGGATTTTGAAATACAATGATCTTCTAGATAACCTAGATAACTTGGAGATCAAGTTATCTCCAATTCCGAGTTAAATTCAGATTCTCCACCTCTATTTTTAATTAGGATGAGGATTCATCTTATTCTATCCTTCTCCTCCTCTAGATTTAAATCAGATTAGTTTAAAACCCAAATTTAAATGAGAAAGAAAAGATGCTTCATTTATCTTCCCATTTAATCTTTATTTTCATAATTCTTGTGGGCTTTTAGGCTTTCTCTTGGATTTTGGAGGCCTGCATAGTATTAAATAATAAATGAATTAAATAGTAATATTTTAAGAAAAATTAAGTATGAAATTGTGAATAATAATTTGCATTATTGATGACCAATCACACTCTCAGACTTATCGTTTTTACTCGTCCTCGAGTAAAAATAAAAAAACTATGTAACTATCCTAATATCATTTTCGTAGGAATCACGATTGCACTTAGCATATGCAACAAGCCGTTAAAACTCTAAGTTACCCTTAAAGGACGACTCGTGAGGGTTTTCAGTGGATTATGCCTACAAAATTCATAAAGAAAGAAAAATAAAATATTAGTATTTTTGAAATTTCATTTTAAAAGAGGAGAATATTTGAAACATCTTTGTAAAAATTAAGCAAAAGTTTTTAGGATTACCAAATTGATCATTTTTATACTTTGTCTTTATTCAAATATTTATTTATCAATTTAGGTAGGATTCAAACTGAATTTCTCATCTAGTCTATTATCTTTACCTAAAGTCATACGCGTCTTTGTGAACGTGAATTTTTTTTTTTTACTTGAGATTCTTCAACTTTAACTCTCATGCCTTATACATTTATTACTTTCTTTTTTTTTTGTAAGAAGTTCAAAGTATTACCATTTTGTTACCCTTTAAGCACTTCTTTTTTTTTTTAATATGTACAACTCATCTAATTTTCTTTCGTGTAGTTATCAAGGCTTCTTGAGGCTCTAATATCTAACTAATTGATTATTAGATATGTTAAAACATATATTATATATTTTTCTCTTTTTTTCTTTCAAACTTACATAACTACCTTTCGCGTAAATACCAAGGCTTTCTTAGGCCAAAGTACTTAGCTGTTGGCCCAAGGTTACAATCACCCTTGTTTAGTGTATTTTGATGATTACAAAACATATTAGTTATTTGTACTAATAACAATTGTTGTTTAAGTGTGTTTCAGGTTTATTATCATACTAGAAGTACTCTCACTCAAATACAAGGCTTTTGGACTCAAGACAATTCAATTTGGGCTCAAGTTGCAATATTGAAGATCAAGTGAAGATAGCCCACCTTGAAGAATAGCTTTGAAGTCTTTTAGAAGTTTGTAAGTTTAGTATGTTAAAGTTTGAATATAGGAAATTTGGCTCTAGGATTTGCACACACACACTTGTTTCATGTATTTCCTATGTTTTGAAAATAGTTTTTGAAAATGGTTGTTTCTAAGTTTTATGCCTTAGTTTATATATACATGTACCAAAGCTTTATATCCTAAAAAACTTGTTTAAAACATATGTATAAACTATTTTCTGCATAATACTTAGCTATATGTATTTTTAAAATATTTATCAAAATTTTTCTAACTCAAAACAACCCTGTTTTTCAGTGTCAGGCAACATCGGTCGACCGGCCCGGTCGACCGGCGCTGTGCCTGGACATGCACTGTTTGTGCATGTCCGTCGGTCGACCGGACCGGTCGACCGACAGAGAGCATTCTGCTCTCGGGAATTTTCGGTCGACCGGACCGGTCGACCGGAAGAAGGAAACTGTGTTTCCTCCTTTTGGGTCGGTCGACCGGACCGGTCGACCGGGAGCCAACGGCTACTTCCAGCTGGCCTGGCGGTCGACCGGACCGGTCGACCGCCAAGCCTGCAAAATAGCAACGGCTCTTTCCTCTTTGGGATTTTCTGAAAATCTGTTTTCTTTTTCTGTTTTAACAGACTTTTGGAGAGTTGTTGGGGTGCTTTTGCAGGTTGAATTAGGTGTAAAGAAAATGTTTTTAACTTATTTTCAACCCTATAAATAGAGGAGAAGTCTCTCCTTCATACTACTAAGAAAAATTCCTCAAGTTTTGTTGTTTTCAAAAGAGAAAAGAAAAATAGTTTGAAGCTTTCAATTCCCACTCTTTCAAGATTGTTTTTCAGTTGTGTTTGATTCTCTATATCACTCTACAATTGAAGTTTTCTCACCACACTTCATAGAGCCAAAAATCCTATACTCATTCTATAGTGAAGTTGTAAATTGAAGTGAGAGTGTTTGTAAAAGATTGAGAAAAAGTGTAGTGATCAAGTTGTGATCACTTTGTTCTTGTAATTCCTTCTTGTGGAGCAACCTCTTCGGTAGAGGTCCTTTGTATTCGGTGGAGCTCGGTGCTCGGTCTTCGGTAGACCAATTGTAAAGGCATCCTCGGTGGATAGTGGAAACCCTTCACGGAGGTGAAGGCGGGGACTAGAGCAAGTGTGCTCGAACCTCGAAACAAATCATCTTGTTTGCGATTGCCTTTGCGTTATTCTTGCTTTACATTTCTCTTGCTTTATATTGTCTTGAATTATTTGCTTGAGAACTAACCCTCTACTTGTGCAATCTTGTCTTGTTTACTTTACTTGCTATACTTGTTGTGTTACATTGTGTGCATCTCATTTCTCATCATCACACTTGGCATTGATCGATCACACCTCAATACAACACGATTGCATTGCGCACCTCTAACCCATATCTAGGGGAATTGGGAGGAAGGAGTTCAGAACCTCGCAAGGGGTATTCGGCTCTTAGTCGTGTTTTGAGAGATCGTTGCATCACTCATTTAATTAAAGTTTAAAAAGATCATTAGATTAGCATTCACACCTATTCACCCCCCCTCTAGGTGTTTTTCAATTGGTATCAGAGCTTGGACTCTAGGATTTGGTTTAACCACCTTAGAGAAGATCCTAATTTGCTAATCATTTCATTCATACTCATATAGTAAAAATGGCCGATGGAATTAAAACCCCTCCTAAGTTTGATGGACTTAACTTTCCCATATGGAAAGTTAAGATGACCGTGTTTTTGCAATCTCTAGGTAGCCGAGTTGCAAAGGCCGTGACTAAGTCCTTTAGTGTACCCCCGGTGACGAATCCACTTGGTCCGAAATAGAGACTAAGGAATTCGATGCCAATGCCAAAGCTCACTATGCACTTCTACAAGCCTTAATGATGATGACATATCTAGGGTTATACATTGCAAATCCGCATATGAGATTTGGTCACACTTGATAGTAACACATGAGGGGACCTCACAAGTAAAGAAGGCTAAGATTGACCTTCTTCGGTCTCAATATGAAACATTTTGCATGCAAGAAAATGAAACCATAGATGATATGGTTACAAGATTTACCAAGATTACTAATGGACTCTCTTCCTTAGGTGAAGATATCAACAATGATCAAAGAGTAAGGAAGATCATCCGGGCTCTTCCTCCTTCATGGGAAGTTAAAGCTACAACCTTGAAGGAACTCAACGACAATGAAGAGATGGAGCTCATAGGTCTCATTGGGAACCTCAAAACCCATGAGATGGAAAGGAAAGCAAGGGAGGACATGGCTCCTACCAAGAAGAAGACCATCGCCTTCAAGAGTCAAGCTACACACTCCGATGAAGATGATGAAGAAGAAGATGATGAGGAGCTCTCACTCCTTGTTAAGAATGTCCGGAGGATGTACAACAAGGCGAAGTACCAAGGTAGAAGGAGATGGCAAGGAGGCAAAGAAGAAAGAAAGATCATATGCTTCAATTGCCAAAAACCGAGACACATTGTGGCGGAGTGTCCGGAAAAAGCAAAGCCTTCCACTTCAAAGAAGCCTTACAAGAAGAAGGCTATGAAGGCAACTTGGGATTCGGAGACCGAATCCGAAGAAGAGATTGACACCGCCAACATGTGCTTCATGGCAAATGAAAGCACAAGCAAGGTAACCCCTTCCACCCCTTTTGATGATGAACTCTCCATGGATGAACTAGGAGAAGCTTTTGTTGAGTTATCACAAAATTATGATTTCTTGAAGAAAAAGTATTTAAAAATGAAAAAGGAAAATGAATCTTTAAGTCATCAAGTTTTTACTCTTACAAAAGAAAAGGATGATTTGGTTTCCAACTTGACCACTACTAAAAATGATTTTGAAAAATATAAGATTTCTTGCAAAGGTAAGGCCCCACTAATTGATTCTAATGAAGTTTCTATGCTTAAGAAAGATTAGATTCATTAAGTGTTGTTTTGAAAAATTGTGAATTTAACAAGAAGAAAATTGAGACTATGTTTCCTAAGAAGCAAGCCCCAAAGAAAAATGCTTATGTTCATGTTCATGCCACACAACCTAAACAACATGGCAAAACCCCAAAACATGCTCACACTACACAGCATGCTTTCATGTATAGAAAAGTGTACTCATGTTCACATTGTGGGCGGAAAGGACACTTAGCTAATTTTTGTTATGATAGACTAAGTGCATCACATCATAATGTTTGGGTTCGTAACACTAACTTTCAAGGACCCAAGAAAGTTTGGGTACCAAAGTCAACTATTGTTTTAAATGATGTAGGTACTTTCCAAAGCCCAACGACGTAGAGGTTTGTGGTATCTTGATAGCGGTTGCTCAAGGCACATGACTTGGGACATCAACAACTTTGCAACCCTATCAAGATATCATGAAGGTGGCACCGTCACCTTCGGAGATGACGCCAAGGGTAAAATCATCGGTATTGGTAATGTAAAACTTGGCACCTCTCCTTTAATTGAAAATGTAGTTTTAGTTGATGGCCTCAAGCATAATCTCTTGAGTGTGAGTCAACTTTGTGATAAAGGTTTTGATGTAGTTTTTGATAATGTTACTTGTAAAGTTATTGATAGAATTTCTAATGTTTGTGTATTTTTCGGTTTTCGTGAAAGTAATGTTTATATGATTGATATGTTGAACATGTCTTGTAATATTACTTGTTTGAAAGCCCTCGATGATGACTCTTGGTTGTGGCATAGGAGATTAGGGCATATTTCTTTTGATCATATTTCTAGATTAAATTCAAAGGAAATGGTGAAAGGTATTCCTTGCTTGAATTTTGAAAAGGACCGAGTTTGTGACGCATGTCAATTTGGGAAACAAACTAAGTCTTCTTTCAAGTCAATTAAGGATATCATGACATCACGTCCTTTGGAATTAATCCATATGGATCTATTTGGCCCAACACAAACCAAAAGTCTAAGTGGGAATAGATTTGCTTATGTTTTGGTTGATGATTTTTCAAGATTTACATGGGTTTTCTTTCTTGAACACAAAAACCAAGCATTTTCGTATTTCCAAACTTTTAAGAAAAGAGTTGAAAAAGAAAAGGATTCTTTGATTTTGAGAATAAGAAGTGATAGAGGAGGTGAATTCATTAACCAACCCTTTACCACTTTTTGTGATGAACATGGAATAAAGCATGAACTTTCTTGTCCTAGAACTCCACAACAAAATGGAGTAGTTGAACGGAAAAATAGAACATTACAAGAGATGGCTAGGACAATGCTAAGTGAATATGGTCTACCACATTATTTGTGGGCCGAGGCCGTAAATACATCATGCTATATATCTAATCGTGTTTTCTTGTGTAAAAATACTACTAAAACTTCTTTTGAAATGTATTTTTCTAGAAAACCTAATGTTTCCTATTTTAAAGTTTTTGGATGCAAATGTTTTGTTTTAAATACAAAAGATAATTTGGGAAAATTTGATCCTAAATCTTATGAGGCTATTTTGTAGGTTACTCAAACACTAGTAAAGCTTATAGAGTTTTCATTAGATCATCTTTGACTATTGAAGAGTCTATTCATGTTAAGTTTGAGGAATCTAACAAGTTTGTTAAGAATGTTGTAGAGATAGATGCATTGGATGAAGGCATGGAGAAAGTGACCTTGGAGGATGCTTCTACTATGGGAGACAAACCAAAGGATGATGAAGGAAGCAATGCTAAAGTGGAAGAGGCACAAGGGAATGAAAATCAAACACATGAGATGGAGCCTACTCAACCACTACCAAAGGATTGGAGATACAATCCACATCATCCCAAGGACCTCGTCATAGGTGAAGTATCAAAAGGGGTAACTACTCGCTCTAAAATTCAAGATTATTGTGGCCACTTTGCATTTATTTCACACATAGAACCCAAAAATGTGCTCGAAGCCGGGGCCGATTCATATTGGTTGCTAGCCATGCAAGAGGAGCTCAATCAATTTGAGCGCAACCAAGTTTGGCACCTTATTCCTAGGCCTCACGATAGACCAACAATTGGTACTAAGTGGATCTTTAAGAATAAGTTGGATGAATCAGGTAATGTAGTTAGAAACAAGGCTAGTTAGTTGCCCAAGGTTACACTCAAATCGAAGGGATCGATTTTGAAGAAACCTTTGCACCCGTACACGGCTTGAAGCCATACGGATGACATTAGCATTTGCCTCATATAAAGATTTCAAATTATTTCAAATGGATGTTAAAAGTGCTTTTCTAAATGGATTTATTGAAGAGGAGGTGTATGTTGAACAACCCCCCGGGTTTGTTGATCCTACACATCCGGATTTTGTTTTTAAATTAGATAAAGCTCTTTATGGTTTAAAACAAGCCCCTAGGGCTTGGTATGAAAGACTTTCTTCATTTTGATTTCAAATGGTTTTAAGAAAGGTAAAATTGATACAACTTTGTTTACAAAACATGTAGAAAATGACATTCTTATTGTGCAAATTTATGTAGATGATATTATTTTTGGTTCTACTAATGAATCTCTTTGCAAAGCTTTTGAGTCATGCATGAAGGATGAATTTGAAATGTCTATGATGGGGGAGCTCAACTATTTCCTTGGACTCCAAATCAAGCAAAGGAAGAATGGGATCTTCATCAATCAAGCCAAGTACACAAAGGAACTAATCAAAAGGTTTGGGCTTGAAGGATCAAGAGTAAGCAAAACTCCCATGGCAACAACTACAAAGCTTGACAAGGATGAACAAGGTAAAAGTGTAGACATTAAACTTTATAGAAGCATGATTGGTAGCTTGCTTTATTTGACGGCTAGTAGGCCGGATATTATGTTTTCCGTTTGTCTTTGTGCACGTTTTCAATCTTGTCCTAAAGAATCTCACATAATAGCGGTTAAACGCATAATTAGATACCTTAAGGGCACTATTGAAATGAGTTTATGGTATCCTAAAACCGGATTATTTGAAATGAAGAGTTTTTCGGATGCCGACTATGCGGGTTGTAGGGTAGATAGGAAGAGCACAAGTGGAACATGTCAATTCTTAGGTAATTGTCTTGTATCTTGGTCTTCCAAAAAGCAAAATTCGGTAGCCCTATCAACCGCCGAGGCGGAGTATGTTGCGGCCGGAGCTTGTTGTGCACAAGTTCTTTGGATGAAACATACTCTCCTTGACTATGATTTACACTTTGATCATGTTAAAATATTTTGTGATAATACTAGTACTATTCACATGACAAAGAATGCAAATCAACATAGTAAAACCAAACACATTGACATTAGGTATCACTTTCTTAGAGATCATTATGAGAAAGGTGATATTGTTATTGAATATGTTTCTACCGATTTTCAACTTGCCGATATTTTTACTAAACCTCTAGATTATGCTAGATTTTCATTTATTTGTGGTGAGTTGAATGTTTGTATTATAGATTCTTAAAATTAAAATTTTGTTTTTAACCCTTTTTTTGATGTATGACAAAAAGGGGGAGAATAAGTTTGTTGATATTTGGAAAATAAGTGTTTAAATTTAAACTTTCTAAGTTTGATAAAGTTTGATACTATTTGAGTTTCAATTCATAAAGAAAAAGAAAGTTTGTGTTTATTTGAGTTTTTGGACAAAAACTATTGTGTTTGTTAAATGCTTTATGTATGCTTACATAGCTTTTCATATTCATGATTAATACATAGCATTGTTTGAGGGGGAGCTTTCCAAGCTTTTCCTCCTTTATTTGTTTCAATAACCTATATGTTTTGTCATCATCAAAAAGGGGGAGATTGTTGGCCCAAGGTTACAATCACCCTTGTTTAGTGTATTTTGATGATTACAAAACATATTAGTTATTTGTACTAATAACAATTGTTGTTTAAGTGTGTTTCAGGTTTATTATCATACTAGAAGTACTCTCACTCAAATACAAGGCTTTTGGACTCAAGACAATTCAATTTGGGCTCAAGTTGCAATATTGAAGATCAAGTGAAGATAGCCCACCTTGAAGAATAGCTTTGAAGTCTTTTAGAAGTTTGTAAGTTTAGTATGTTAAAGTTTGAATATAGGAAATTTGGCTCTAGGATTTGCACACACACACTTGTTTCATGTATTTCCTATGTTTTGAAAATAGTTTTTGAAAATAGTTGTTTCTAAGTTTTATGCCTTAGTTTATATATACATGTACCAAAGTTTTATATCCTGAAAAACTTGTTTAAAACATGTGTATAAACTATTTTCTACATAATACTTAGCTATATGTATTTTTAAAATATTTATCAAAATTTTTCTAACTCAAAACAACCCTGTTTTTCAGTGTCAGGCAACATCGGTCGACCGGCCCGGTCGACCGACGCTGTGCCTGGACATGCACTGTTTGTGCATGTCCGTCGGTCGACCGGACCGGTCGACCGACAGAGAGCATTCTGCTCTCGGGAATTTTCGGTCGACCGGACCGGTCGACCGGAAGAAGGAAACTGTGTTTCCTCCTTTTGGGTCGGTCGACCGGACCGGTCGACCGGGAGCCAACGGCTACTTCCAGCTGGCCTGGCGGTCGACCGGACCGGTCGACCGCCAAGCCTGCAAAATAGCAACGGCTCTTTCCTCTTTGGGATTTTCTGAAAATCTGTTTTCTTTTTCTGTTTTAACAGACTTTTGGAGAGTTGTTGGGGTGCTTTTGCAGGTTGAATTAGGTGTAAAGAAAATGTTTTTAACTTATTTTCAACCCTATAAATAGAGGAGAAGTCTCTCCTTCATACTACTAAGAAAAATTCCTCAAGTTTTGTTGTTTTCAAAAGAGAAAAGAAAAATAGTTTGAAGCTTTCAATTCCCACTCTTTCAAGATTGTTTTTCAGTTGTGTTTGATTCTCTATATCACTCTACAACTGAAGTTTTCTCACCACACTTCATAGAGCCAAAAATCCTATACTCATTCTATAGTGAAGTTGTAAATTGAAGTGAGAGTGTTTGTAAAAGATTGAGAAAAAGTGTAGTGATCAAGTTGTGATCACTTTGTTCTTGTAATTCCTTCTTGTGGAGCAACCTCTTCGGTAGAGGTCCTTTGTATTCGGTGGAGCTCGGTGCTCGGTCTTCGGTAGACCAATTGTAAAGGCATCCTCGGTGGATAGTGGAAACCCTTCACGGAGGTGAAGGCGGGGACTAGAGCAAGTGTGCTCGAACCTCGAAACAAATCATCTTGTTTGCGATTGCCTTTGCGTTATTCTTGCTTTACATTTCTCTTGCTTTATATTGTCTTGAATTATTTGCTTGAGAACTAACCCTCTACTTGTGCAATCTTGTCTTGTTACTTTACTTGCTATACTTGTTGTGTTACATTGTGTGCATCTCATTTCTCATCATCACACTTGGCATTGATCGATCACACCTCAATACAACACGATTGCATTGCGCACCTCTAACCCATATCTAGGGGAATTGGGAGGAAGGAGTTCAGAACCTCGCAAGGGGTATTCGGCTCTTAGTCGTGTTTTGAGAGATCGTTGCATCACTCATTTAATTAAAGTTTAAAAAGATCATTAGATTAGCATTCACACCTATTCACCCCCCTCTAGGTGTTTTTCATTAGCTAATTAATAATTAGGTTTGTTTATTTATATATACTTTTTCTAAGATACAAGAGTTTTTGATTTGAATCCCAAATGTGTAAATGTATAAAGCATGCATATTTCATCAAAGTAAATATATCAAGATTAAATTACTTTTTCAATTTTTTTCTTAACCTAAAAATCAAACAAATACTCTTATTTTGATCATGTAGTAAAAAAAATCCTAATTATGATTTTTCTATTCCTTAAAATTAACTTAATTGCTTACAAAAGATAAGTCAAAATATTATTTCCTTTCTCAAAAGGTTTTTTTTAAAAAAAATATTTTGAAATTTTTATGTTACTTTTTTTAGTTGGTTTATTATTATGTTACTTTATTTTATGTTAGTTGATTACCCTCACCTATATCATGCATTGTCCTCAATGCATAAATGTAATGCATGAATGCATGAAATAAAGTGTAAAAAGAGGTAAAAAAATTATAATAATAGTAATATACAAATATATGTGCAACACATGTTTCTCCCATACCTAGATCTTTTTAGGTTTCATAGTTTGCTTCCCATCATTCCAATGGGTTCTCTTTATAGGGCACAATGGAGAGGCCAATCTTGTTTTTAATTTAGCTCTCTTTCTCCCCTGTCTCACCTTCCTTAAGCTCTTCTTCCTCACATGTCTACATCCACTGTTCAAAAATTGATTACCATCACACCTCTGAGTTAGAACTTTCTCACTATGAATCTTTAGGAATTCTAGCTCAGTTTCATATATCTCTCAAAACTTAAATCAATACTTTTTCCTGAAAGTGTGTAATTAACTAAAATATCCCTAATTGGTTCATCCAAACACAGGAGTTCTTTTTCAAAGAGGTTTTCAAAGGTTAAGTTAATCGGAGTTCTTGAATTATATTCTCATGCGATATATCATTGATTGGCTCATCAGAAGTGAAGACACTCAAATCAAATTTTCTTTTTTTAAATAGGACTCTAAAATTAGGATCTCCAACATGTGTTTTCTCATTAATATAATCGCACTTATCCTCAAATAATTCATCAAGAAATAGAGATTCATTTTCTATACCTTCACTTTCTTCTTCACAATTGTTCACAATGAAGTTTACCTCAAATATTTGGTCTCTTATATTACGAGGTTGTTTTTCTAGGTTGAAGACATTGACCTCTTTAGTCATGTTTTCAAAAATCAACCTCATTGATCCGTTTCTACAATTTATGATCGCATTTGTATTAGCAAGGAATGGACGCCCTAAGATAATGGGAGTTTGAGACCTAGGAGTGGATACAGGTTGGGTTTCAAGAACAATAAAATTTACAGGGTAGATAAACTCCCCAACCCGGATAAAGACATTGATAATTTCTTCTTTGGAAATTTTTATGGACCGGTCAGCTAATTGAATTATAACTTTAGTTAGACTAAGCTCGTCCAACTCAAGTTGTTGGTAGACTGAGAAAGGAAACAAGTTGATACTTGCTCCCAAATCAAGAAGTGCATGATTAGTTACAGTTTGACCTATTATGTAAGAAATGGTAAGACAACTGGGATCCTTGTACTTGTCAGGGATTTGATTGGACAATAGCTCACTAATGTTAGTGACTAAAAAAATCTTCTTGGGTGTATTTGTCTTTCTCTTCTTGGTGCACATGTCCTTAAGAAATTTCGCATAGGTAGGGACTTATTGGATTGCATCAAGAAGAGGTACATTGATCTTGACTTGATTAAAAATCTCACGCACCTTATCCATTTATGCACTTTGTTTGTTTTTAAGCCTATTTGTGTTGGGTGCTATAGGCTTGTGCACATTTTCATTTGACTTATCTTTTTAGTTTTGTCAGAGTCAAGTTGAGGTGGAGAGGGACTAAGAGAGGTGGATGCTTGTTTTGAACTTGATGGTGTTGATACTTGGTTATCAACTTGTTTTCCCGACCACAATGTATGAATCAAATTACATTGGTTCATGTGATCCTCTTGAGCTAAATGAGCTTGACTAGAGTTCCTAAGGTTTGCTACCGGCTGACTAGGTAAAGTTTCTTTGGGTCTTTTACTAAGGAAATCGACTAACTGACTCATTTGGACCTCTTACCTTGATATGGCTTGTCCTGATTTTGCGTAAAAGATGCAAGAATCTTCTCGAAATCGGTTGATTTCTTTTTTAAAATTGGGACCTTGGGGAACTTGGTTGGGAAATGTTTGTTGATAATTGGAAAAATTAGACTAATGGTTAGAAGGTGGGAATTATTTATTTTAGCTCCATGAGAAATTTGGGTGATTCCTCCGGTCAGGATTGTAAGTTGGAGCGTAAAAATTGTTGGCGGGCCATGTGAAGGCCGCACTCATATTTTCGAGCAACATTTGATGAGCTAAAAAGATGGACATTCCTCAAACACGTGGTTCATGGCCTGATAGTAAGTACAACCCGTCGAAGGTGTTGGGCTGACTTGGTTTACCGAGACAGGCTCCTTAATTTCTAGAGCTTCTAATCTTCGCATTACAACAGCTAGTTTAGCTTCGATATTAATGTTTACCTTAATGGAATGAGCATCTCCTTTAGAAGAACTAGGGTCGTTAGTCTTAAATTTTTCTGGAGTTGGTTCCTATTGGATGGTCTTATCAGCCAAATCTTCATATAATAACCATCCTTCGTCTTCATTCTTTTTCAAAAATTCTCCTAGGCATATGGATTCTAATAAGGTTTTCGTTTGATATTCTAATCCATCATAAAGAGATTGGTAAAGTCACCATTTCTCTATCCATAATGAGGGCATTGGGCAAGGAGGTCCGTAAACTGTTTGAAATACTTTCAAAAAAGTTCTTTAGCTGTTGCTTAAACTGCAAGATACTTTTCCTAATTTGTGCAGTCTTGTGAATGTGATAGAACTTCTTCTAGAAGGCCTTGATGAAATTATCTCATGATGATGTGGAACCGCTTCTAGACTGTAGAGTCATTTCTTTGCTAAGCTTTCAAAGAGAATGAGATAAAACGTAACTTAACGGCGTCTGCTCCTAAGTTGGGTATTTTTATCATGAGACATACTTTCTCAAATTCTCTTATGAAAAAGTATGTATTCTCGGATTCAAATCCATAAATTTGGGAAGAGTGTTAATGTATTATTGTTTCAACTCAAATTAGTTGTCTCCTATATCAGGGAGCTGAATGTAAGATGGAAGAGAGGTCCTAATAGGATAGAACCTATTCTGCAGTGATGGTGGTTGTACAATGTGTGGATCGGGTTTGGGTGGTGAATTGTTCCTGATTCGTCTAGATGTTACTGGTCTCTCGACCAAGCTGACATGCACAGTTAAACAAGTAACTTCACCCAATCAATCAAGGAAAAAAATCAAAAAATCAAAAAACATAATCGAGGGTCACTGGACCTAGACGATTCTAACTTTAGATTTTCTTTGGAAGGTATATTGCCGATCTTAACCACAAGTTAATCGTCCAGGTAAGTGACAAGATCGATGGGAGGTGTCTATCAAAGACAGGCCTAATTTTACCAAACAACCAACCTTCAGAGTTTCGTCCCTTAATCCCCAACCTAGTCATCGATTTGGCGAGAGTAATTTTGAACAACTTCCTTCTTAGTCAATCTCTTAATGGGTCCGAGTTAACCTTAGGCCAACGTCTAATCAATTTTTAATTTAGGATTAGAATTGTTAGTGCAACGAAAATAGTTTGTGGGCCAAGAAAGGGTAATGACGTCCCCATCTTATGTTGTTTATGGGTTTTTCCCTTTAGATGAATTAGTACATGTGTACAAATAAATAGAAAAAAATTCACTCAAAAGCAGTAAATTAGTGAAGGGTGCTTTCTAATTTATATGCAATATGGACATACCTTGTCACCAACACTCTTCAACAAAAATTAAAAAAATTTAAATAGACACGTGCTTATGATGCAAGAGTCTAATTTTTTTAAATTAGTCAACTAATATGCTACTGTTAATTAGTTAGCACTATGCAGGGTAATCATAGAGAAAAATTATCAAAGTAGTAAACAGAACTCTGCAATTTGCAACAACCTGCAAAAGATCAATTAACAGTGATCTACTAATGCCATGAAAACGCTGCAATTGTCACGTTGGCGTGGTAGTTAGTAGGCTCTGTTGTTCTGCCTTCCTGGGCAGAGGTATATAGTAACTATATGTCCTTAACTGCAGTTAGTTTTCCTGTTATCAGATCCTGCAATAGAAATATAAAAAATAATTAGTTTTAGAGAATATCGTACCATTCCCTCCCCGGCAATGGCGCTAAAATTTTGATTAAGAAGGGAAAAATGAATTGAAAATAAAGAAAAAGTTAAAGTTAGAAAGTTTTTAGTCTCTTCTTAATGTAATCGCGTAGCAAGGGGTAGACGGGTCGATCCACAGGGAAGGATGCAATGGAAGCTTTTCGGAATGAATTCTCTAACAAATAGATTGAAAAAATGAATTATGATTGTAAGCAAAGATTTTAAATAAAAAGAATAGGCATAACCAACTAATCATCTACCACAATCAAACACTAGTCTATCAAGAATAAATATCATGTTGAACCTATAAAGATTAACCCTAGATTGTTGCTTTAAATCCAAGAAAGAAAAGTAAGAAAGAAAGTAAACCCTGATTACAATACATTAAATAAAATTAAGCATTGATTTATTGAAGTCTCAAAGTATAGTATAAGAAAAGTAGTTTTAACTTAATGTTAAGTCATTGAAGCATCTAAGTATAAACAAAGAATAATTATTAATAGTTTAACTCAATTTATGATTAATCTTCAAGAATTATTTATGACCCTAGGATTTCTAATATACATAGAGTTCAATCAATTTATTTTTATAAATTTAGGTTTTAGTTGGTGGAGTGATTAGCAAGCTATGTGAGATTTAGTTACACATATTCATAGTGGAATTAAAAATGGTATTTAAAAATTGCATACAAGAGATGAAACTAGAACAAAGAAAACACAAATAAAAATAGTAAAGAGATTGAAAGAAAATAATGACCTTTTATTGAATCTGTCACCAACTCAGTATAAGACTTTCTCCTTTCTTCAACTCTTCTTCAAAGTAATAAAAAACTAAAAAAATACAAGTAAATTCGTAAAGAAAGTGGATCTGAAGAAAACTCTAAACTTGAGCTTTTGAGATCTGCCCTTATTCTGTTGCTCTGCAGGGGTATTTATAAGAGATTTGAGAAGTAGAGTCCCATATGAGCACTGCACCTTAACCACCACACCAGCCGCTGCCAAGTGCCATGTCTCCACTATATTTGCCGCGTTTCCACCACATTTTCGTGGAGTCTGGTCACGTGCTTTGGTGCGTGGTTTCCTCTGGTCCGTCCATCTGGTGATCTATCCTCAGAATCTTTAGTTGATCTTAGCATTTTCAAATACAATGATCTTCTAGATAAATTGGAGATCAAGTTATCTCCAATTCTGAGTTAAATTCAGATTTTCCCCTTTATCTTCATCTTGTGATGCAAGTAATCAGATTTAAATAAAAGTCTACCTCTATCTTTAATTAGGATAATCTTTCGTCTTTTTCTATCCTTCTCCTCCTCTAGATTTTAAATCAAATTAATTTAAAATTTAAATTTAAATGAGATAGAAAAGATGCTTCCTTTATCTTCCCAACTAATCTTTATTTTTATAATTCTTGTGGGCTTTTAGGTTTCTTTTGGGCTTTCTCTTAGATTTTGGAGGCCTGCACATCACTAAATAATAAATTAATTAAATAGTAATATTTTAACAAAAATTAAGTATGAAAATGTGAATAATAATATGCATTATTGATGACCAATCACACCTCCGCACCTATCTTTTTACTCGTTCACGAGTAAAAAATAAAAAAAACTAATCTAACTATCCTAATATCACTTTTGTAGGAATCACGATTGCACTTATCATGTGTAACAAGCCGTTAAACCTCTAAGTTACCCCTAGAGGATGAGTGTTATCTTGTGAGGGTTTTTAGAAGATTACACCCACAAAATCCCTAAAGAACAAAAATAAAATATTAGTATTTTTGAAATTCCATTTAAAAGAGGAGAATATTTGAAATATCTTTGTAAAAATAAAGCAATTTATAAGTTTTTAGGATTACTAAATTGATCATTCTTATACTTATCTTTATTCAAATATTTATTTATCAATTTAGGTTAGGATTCAAACTGAATTTCTCATCTAGTCTATTATGTTCATCCTAACTCATAGGCATCTTTGTGCACAAGAATTTATTTTACTTGGGATTCTTCAACTTCAAACTCTCATGCCTTATAAATTTATTACTTTCTTTTTTCTTTTATAAGAAGTTCAAAGTATTACCACTTCGTTGCCCTTTAAACACTTCTCTTTTTTTTAATATGTATAACTCATCTAATTTTCTTTCGTGTAGGTATCAAGGCTTCTTAAGGCCCTAATACCTAACTAATTGATTATTAGATATGTTAATACATGTATTATATATATTTCTCTCTGTTTTTTTGCAAAACTTACTTAATTACCTTTCGCGTAAATACCAAGCATTCTTAGGCCAAAGTACCTAGCTAAAATAATTAATTTTGTTTATTTTATATATACTTTTTCTAAGATACAAGAGTTTTTATTTTGAATCCCAAATGTTTAAGTGTATAAGGCATGCATATTTCATCAAGGTAAAGATATCAAGACTAAACTACTTTTTCAATTTTTCTCCTAAACCTAAAAATCAAACAAATACTCTTATTTTGACCAAGTAGTAGGAAATTCTAATTATGGTTTTTCTATTTCTTAAAATTAACTTAATTACTTACACAAGATAAGTCAAAATATTATTTTCTTTTTCAAAAAGTTTATTTTAAAAAATATTTTGAAAGTCTTTTTACGTTACCGTTTTTTAGTTGGTTTATTATCATGTTACTTTTTTATGTTACTTTTTTTATGTTATATTTTTTTATGTTAGTTGGTTACCCCCCACACCTATCTCATACATTGTCCTCAATGAATGAATGTTATGCATGAATGCATGAAATAAAGTGTAAAAGGAGATAAAAAAATAATAAAATAATAATATACAAATATATGTGCAACACATGTTTCTCCCACACTTAGATCTTTTTACGCTTCATTTCTCTAGCTCGCTTCCCATCATTCCAATGGGCTCTCTTTATAGGGCACAATGGAGAGGCCAATCTTGTTTTTATTTTAGCTCTCTTCTTCCCAAGTCCACCTTCCGTAAGCTCTTCTTCCTCACATATCTGAAATCACCTAGAGGGGGGATGAATAGGTGATGGCTATACTAAGTGACAAATAATGCGGATTAAAAACTAATTAACAATAAACAACAATAATATTGAAACTTGCAAGGAAGTAAACAAATAATAGTGCAAGTAAATGAGAAAGTAGAGTTTAGAGATAAGTGGACAATCGCAAACACGAGAATATGTTTTGAGGTTTGAGCCACTGCTCTACGTCCCTGCCTTCAACACGATGAAGGATTTCCACTATGCTTGATCCCACCGGATCGTCAATACAAGTTCTCATTAGAACTCTTCGGACACACTTTAGGGATTGTGTGGTGCTAAAATAAGTAGAGAAGTGGAAGAGAAAGCTTCAAGCTAAAACACAAAGGATTGAAGATTTTGGCTCAAGAAAATTCTTTTTGCTAAAAGGTTAAACTTTGAGAAATTTTGATTTTACTCTAGTAAATGTTGTATTTTAGTTGTATAACACTCTCACTATTTATAGGAGATGAAAATAGGGTTAAACAAGCCAAAATATTCGTTGGGAGAAGCCCCAACAAAAGACAAACAAAAATATAGTCGTTGGAATCTGTCAGCAGACTCTGGCTGCTGTCGGTCGACCGGGCCGGTCAACCGCCAACGGTCGGATTTTCGACCGTTGGGAAAGCGGTCGACCAGGCGGTCGACCGAAGTCCTAAACAGAGAGTGACCACTCTCTATCGGTCTACCGGACCGGTCGACTAGAACAAACAGAGAGCTCTGCTCTTTCTACCGGTCGACCGGGACGGTCGACCGATATGCACAATGCACATTGGTGCATGTCGGTCGACCGCCCCGGTCGACCAACAGAGCAGTTCTGCTCTGCCAGCGGTCGACTATTCCAGTCGACTGGACAAGGCCAAAAAATAGGATTTTGATAAGCTTTTTGAAGTGTTTAATTTTTCAATAAATTTTCTTTAAACGGGTAGATACAAAATAGAGTTCTAGGGTTAGGAAAGATCATAGTGTGATCATAGATCAACACTAATAAAATTTGAACTATATTTTGATAAAAATTCTTTTTCTAAACTAAAAATCGTTTTTCCAAAAACTTGTTTTTTCAAAAACCGATTTTTCCAAACTTCTTATTTCTGAAACTTGATAAGAAATGTTGTCATAAAATTTTGTTTAAAAGCATGAAGAAATATCAAATGTGTGTGTGTGACAATCCCAAGGTTATCAACCTCTATCATCTCGGTTTTGACAAATAGACTATAAATCCTAACTAAAAAGAAAAAAATGTAAAGATACAAATCTTGTATAGTCTTCTCAACTTGTTTGATTGATCCTTGATCTCTTCTAGTGTGCTTGGCTCTGGGATCTAAAACCTCACGACTTCCAAATGTGAGTCTTGTGTAGGAGCCGTCAATCAACCTATGTTTTTACCTGAAACTCATTTAAAACAATCTTGTTAATTCCTAACTTCATATGGTTTATAATCATCAAAACTTAGGGCTAATGACCTTTGGGCCAACAATCTTCCCCTTTTTGATGATGACAAAACAAATGGAGTTATTACAAATATTTGGTGAAGACTTCAAGTGAATCTCCCTCTTAACATATGCATATAAGAGAATATGATATAATGATCTAAATGCATAACAAGGGCATATATATAATATGATAATAAGCACATATGCCAACCATCCATGCATATCAAAGATACAGAAATATAAACATGTATGCATATATGGTTACCTCCATCCATCTATAAATACCTCCATCCTCTAAAGTGAGTGGTAGAAGGTTGGAACAAACATAGAACAATAAGAAATAGACAACCAACCAGATATATACACCACATGGAGATAACAAAGATAACTGCCATATCATAATAAAAAGGTGTCCATACAAGATAGGAGGTTCATGCCAACCTCAAAACTAGAAACATAACACAATCAAACTAATATCCAAATCCAAATACAACATAGATAAACAACCCAGAAAACTAACACATAACACATGTCCAAAATAACATAACAACATAACCCAGAAATAACTCCCAGAAATCTCTCCCCCTTTTGACATCATCAAAAGGGGTTAATATCTCCCAAAATCAGGGTCCTCCGGGGAAGTAGGTGGCGGAGTAGAAGGAGGAGGAGCAGAAGAAGCAGGAGTCCAGGCGGCGAACGGAGGGCCGGAAGGAGGTAGTGGCTAAGCACGTTCACTAGGAAGAGGAGCCGGCAATCAACCTGTTGTGCCGCCGAGACAGGTATGCATATAGCAAATGGAGTCACAGATATGGCTGAGATCATTGTCCAAACGCTGCTCCAGCCGCCGATAGTGTGCGGTCATCTCAGTGGAAAGCTGCTGGCGATGCTCGGTCATCTCAGCTGAAATCTGCTGATGGTGCTCAGTCATCTCAGCAGAAAGCTGCTGGTGGTGCTCCCGAAGCTGAGTAGATAAGGCTAGATAGGGGTCGAAGGGAGCAGAAGAGTCAGAGGATGATCCAGGAATAGCAGGAAAGAAAGGCTACGGCTGAGGAGCTGGATGACGCTCCCTAGGACGCATCCTTTTGAGGAGGGTGCTGTTGATGTCTACTGATGGTTCAATTGACCGTTTAGAGGAAAGATCAAAATTTAGCTGCTTCAAAAGACGGGTGATGAGCATCCCAAAGGGCAAGTGCCGGTTTGGGACAAGGAGATGATCAGAAGTCATGTAGTTGATGATGAGTTTAGGTATATTAATTTTAATGCCTTTCAGAAGACAATAGATGACAAGAGGAGTAGAACCCCTAGCGTGACTATATTCTCTTGATTTTGACAGGAGATTATGGAACACGATTTTGGCCAGGGCCTGGGCAGTGAGAGTATAGTACTTCACCTCCTCATTCCTAACTAAAACAAGGTTATCATCATCATGAAGCAGGGTAGATGCGGTGTGGGCAGACTCACCGTCAGGATACTCAAAATCATACAAATCGACGTTATAAATGTCTACCCCCTCACAGGAAAGGTGTAGGTGACGTGCAAATTGTTGAAGTGAGATATCTATGTATTTGCCCAAGACTCTGGATTTGATGTGATTTTGTTCAAAAGTGAGATTTGAATAGAAATATTGCACCAAAGCAGGATAGATAGGTTCTTTAATGGTGACAAAATTTTCTAAGGAGCTAGATGCTAGGATAGATGCAAGATTAAGGTGCTTAAAATCACTAAGCATCACAGTTCTACCTGAATTCACATTTTTAGTACCTATTATGGCATACCTATAGGATGCATTTTGAGACACAAAAGGGGAGGATGAAGAATGGGGGATTTTCCCTTTTCAGAACGAGATCTTTTAGACATAATGGTGGATTAGCAAGATAGGCACGAAATATAGCAATATCTAACCAAATAAACTTAGAATTTCAAGGAAAAATAAGAGATTTAGAGAATATGAGATTATACCTTGAAAATATAGAGAAATACGGAAGAGAGAGTAGATCTGGAGCCTGAAATCGATTTTCCAAATTTTTGTAGAAGAAATTTGAGGTTGGGAGAGGTAGAGATGGATTGGAATGGGATTAGGGTTGAGAGAAGAGAGGAGGAAAGGAATTGGAGGCGGTGGAAGGAAGAGATGAGGGAAAAATAGGGTTAGGGTTATTATATAGTCGGGTTAAAAAAAACAGTTTACCCGATTGCCGGTTGACCGGCCCGGTCGACCGGTGGAAACTGAGAGCAAACTCGGTTTCAGTCGGTCGACTGCGTCGGTCGACCGGCTACGAGCAGAAAATAATTTTCTGTTCCAGGCTATAACGGTCGACTGGGTCGGTCGACCGGGCCTTATGCCAGGCCAAATCGGTCGACCGGTACAGATGAAACCAGATCAAAAGTTGTGTTGAGTTTTAAAAAAAATTTTCTTTTTAAAACAAAGGATATATTATATAAAAATAACATTGAAAAATTTATTTGGCATGAAAAACTCAGTAGAAGGTTTTATTTTTATTTTCCTTTATTTTTATCAACAATATATTTTATTTATTAATTAAGCGATAAGCATGAGATGTTGAAGCCGAATACCCCATTAAGGGTTCTGAACTTCTCCTCGAAATTCCTCTAGATAAGAGTTGAGGCGCGCAATTGCCATCTCTATTTATTTACTTAATTTGGTTAAATAAATTTTTTTTGATAATATTCTAAAGCATTATATTAACAAAATCTTGATGTATAGACAAGCAAAATATGACAAGCAATTAAAACATATTTAATAATCAATCCAATCGAAGTTAAGATACAAAAAATGGATATGCAAGTTTACACATGTAGGCATATTATCAAAAAGATGCAACTAGCAAATCCTCTATATATATTAAAAGAAATATTAGGTGGAGAAGTTACCAAACCATGGGTAATCTCTAAAAATGGGTGCCTCTTTGATAGCGATACAAGCGACAATGTATACATTGAGCCTTGATGCATCCACCACCCGGGCACCATTTTCCCCTAAATCTTGGAGGAGGTCGACGCACCCAAATATTTTATTTGACAAGTTTAGTTTAGCATAACAAAATTTAGCTAAATGGCCTTTACGGCCACAATGTGCACATGTATAAATTTTACCATACATAAATGCATGCTTGTGCGTGTGTGCATGTTTGTGTGTGTTAGATGCATGATGATGAGTATGTTTCCCTTGGGATTTCCTTTAGGAAACATAAATGCAAATTTAGTCATGTCAAAAGCACATTTCTTTAAAGTTATATCCAAAACTTCAATACGTTTTTTGATCTCTAAAAATTCATTTTATTGCAAGCAGAAATAGGGCTTTTTCCTTTACAAGAGGTTTTGTATTTTTCAAAATCCTTTTTATTTTCTTAAAAGAATTTGATAATTCATTTTTCTCTTTAAAATAAGCTCAAATCTATTCTTTAGAGAATCATTTTCCTTTTTCAATTTTTTATTTTGAGCAAGTGATATTTCATACCTACTTTGTAATTCTTCAAAAAAAATGAGCAACTTCATCCATGATTAAGTCTTCATCATCTAAAGAGTTTTCTAGACATACCTTAGAAGCATCATCGCCATGTGCCATGAAGCACATGTGTACGGTGTCGATCTCCGCTTCGGATTCCGGCTTCGAGTCATCCCACGTGGCCACCATTGCCTTCTTCTTCTTTTCCCCGTTCTTGGAGGTAGTAGCTTGTAGAGAGGGGCAATCGGCAATTAGGTGTCCCGTTTTCTTGTAATGAAAACATGGACCCGGTTCCTCTCTCTTCTTTTCAAATCTTCCTTGAGGTCTCCCTCTACGGAAGTTGCTTTGTCTACCTTTCTTATAGAACATTTTGCCCACCTTCCTTATGAGCATGACAAAGTCTTCATCGTAGTCTTCCGATGAATCCTCTTCATCATAGGAGGATGAAGCCGCCTTGAAAGCAAGAGCTTTCTTTTTTGGTGCCTCCCTTTCTTCTCTTACCTTCATCTCCATCTCATGGGTTTTGAAATTGCCGATGAAACTGGAGAAGTCCATCTCCTCCCTATCATTTAGCTCTTTGAGGGTGGTTGCCTTAACTTCTCAAGACTTGGGAAGAGCTCTGATGACCTTCCGGATCTTTTGATCATTGTCGATGTTGTCATCTAAAGAAGATAAGGCGTTAGTAATCTTGGTGAAACGAGTGAGCATATCATCTATGCCTTCATTATCAAGAATATAGAAATTCTCATATTGAGAACGGAGCAAGTCAATTTTAGATCTCTTGACTTGCGACGTCCCCTCATGAGTAACATTAAGCACATTCCAAACTTCATAAGCAGAGTTGCAATTTATGATGCGGGAAAGATCATCTTCATTTAAAGCTTGAGTGAGTACATATTAGGCTCTAGCATTGGCCTCATAGTCCTTAGAGGTTTCTTCGGACCATGTTCTCTCATCAGTGAGAGGTTCAATAAATTCTTTGGTGATGGACTTGGCAACTCTAACTCCTAGGGATTTTAAGAATAGGTTCATTTGACCTTCCAAATGGGGAAGTTCAACCCATCAAATTTGGGTGGGGACTTGATGCTAGAAAAGTCAATTGATGCCATGAATACAAGTAAAGTGCACAATAAATAATAAATGCAACAAATAGATATAGCCAATAATGAGGATCTCCCTAAGGTGGTTAAACCAAATGTTAGGGTTAGGCTCTGATACCAATTGAAATCACCTAGAGGGGGTGAATAGGTGATGGCTATACTAAGTGGCAAATAATGCGAATTAAAAACTAATTAACAATAAACAACAACAATATTGAAACTTGCAAGGACGTAAACAAATAATAGTGCAAGTAAGTGAGAGAGTAGAGTTTAGAGATAAGTGGACAATCGCAAACACGAGAATATGTTTCGAGTTTCGAGCCACTGCTCTACGTCCCCGCCTTCAACACGATGAAAGATTTCCACTATGCTTGATCCCACCGGATCCGTCAATACAAGTTCTCACTAGAACTCTTCGGACACACTTGTCACTTGTCCTCTCTCACGGTGCCGCAACACCGACTTAGAGCTCACTAGCTCGCTGCAACCTCTACAACTTCTCAATATGAGGAAACGGTGATTAACACTTGACCACAAATAAAACTCACATGCACGATCCTATAACCAAGATGAGGAGATGAAACTTTAGAGATTGTGGGGTGCTAAAATAAGCAGAGAAGTGGAAGAGAAAGCTTCAAGCTAAAATACAAAGGATTGAAGATTTTGGCTCAAGAAATTCTTTTTGCTAAAAGGCTAAACTTTGAGAAATTTTGATTTTACTCTAGTAAATGTTGTATTTCAGTTGTATAACACTCCCACTATTTATAGGGGATGAAAATAGAGTTAAACAAGCTAAAATATTCGTTGGGAGAAGCCCAGCAAAAGAGAAACAAAATATAGTCGTTGGAATCTGTCAGCAGACTCTGGCTGCTGTCGGTCGACCGCCAACGGTCGGATTTCTGACCGTTGGGAAAGCGGTCGACCGGGCGGTCGACTGAAGTCCCAAACAGAGAGTGGCCACTCTCTGTCAGTCGACCGGACCGGTTGACCGGAACAAACAGAGAGCTCTGCTCTTTCTGCCGGTCGACCGGGACGGTCGACCGATGTGCACAATGCACATTGGTGCATGTCGGTCGACTGCCCCGGTCGACCGACAGAGCAGTTCTGCTCTGCAGCGGTCGACCGTTCCGGTCGTCCGGACAAGGCCAAAAAACAGGATTTTGATAGGCTTTTTGAAGTATTTAATTTTTCGGTAATTTTCTTTAAACGGGTAGATACAAAATAGAGTTCTAGGGCTAGGAAAGATCATAATGTGATTATAGATCAACACTAATAAAATTTGAACTATATTTTGATAATAATTCTTTTTCTAAACTAAAAATCGTTTTTCGAAAAGCTTGTTTTTCCAAAAAACGATTTTCCAAACTTCGTATTTCTGAAACTTGATAAGAAATTTTATCATAAAATTTTGTTTGAAAGCATGAAGTAATATCAAATGCGTGTGTGACAATCCCAAGGTTATCAACCTCTATCATCTCAGTTTTGACAAATGGACTATAAATCCTAACTAAAAGAAAAAATGTAAAGATACAAATCTTGTATAGTCTTCTCAACTTGTTTTATTGATCCTTGAGCTCTTCTAGTGTGCTCGGCTCTGGGATCTAAAACATCGCGGCTTCCACATGTGAGTCTTGTGTAGGAGCCGTCAATCAACCTAGGTTTTTACCTGAAACTCATTTAAAACAATCTTATTAATTCCTAACTTCATATGGTTTGTAATCATCAAAACTTAGGACTAATGACCTTTGGGCCAACAATATCTACATCCACTGTTTTAAAATTGATTACCATCACATATCTCAGTTGGAACTTTCTCACTATGAATCTTTAGGAATTCTAGCTCAGTTTCATATATCTTCTCAAAACTTCGATCAACACTTTCTCCTGGAAGTATGTAATTAACTAAAATATTCCTAATCGGTTCATCCAAACACAAGAGACTTCTTCAAAAAGGTTTTCAAAGGTTAAGTCAATCGGAGGTTCTTGAATTATATTCTCATGCGATATATCATTGATTGGCTCGTTGAAAGTGAAGACACTCAAATTAAATTTCTTTTTTTAAATGGGACTCTAAAATTAGGATCCCTAACATATGTCTTCTCATTAATATAATCACACTTATCCTCAAATAATTTATCAAGAAATAAAGACTCATTCTCTATACCTTTACTTTCTTCCTCAAAATTATTCTCAATGAAGTTTACCTCAAATATTTGGTCTCTTATCTTACGAGGTTGTTTTTCTAGGTTGAAGACATTGACCTCTTTAGTCATGTCTCCAAATGTCAACCTCATTGATCCATTCCTACAATTTATGATCGCAGTTGCAGTTGCAAAGAATGGACGCCCTAAGGTAACCAGAAAGTGTGATTTAGGAGTGGATACAGGTTAGGTCTCAAAAATAATAAAATCTACTGGGTAGATAAACTCCCCAGCCCTGATAAAGACATCAGTAATTTCTTCTTTGGGAATTTTTACAGACCGCTCAGCTAATTAGATTGTAACTTTAGTTAGATTAAGCTCTCCCAACTCAAGTTTTTAGTAGACTGAGAAAGGGAGTAAGTTGATACTTATTCCCAAATCAAGAAGTGCCTGATTATTGCACCATCTCTCTCTTCCCCACCAAGCTCTCTCCCTCTCCACCAGCACCATTGCACCATCTCTCCCAACCTACGCCCATCACCATCATCTTCTCCACCATCTCTACAACCGCGTGTACCACCGCGACTACCACCACCTCCAACATCCTCTCTCCTTTGGAAAACTCTTCCATTCTAGCTATCTCTCGGCTTCTGGAACTCCACTTCAATAGTCCCCATTTCCACCGCCTATACTATACTTACACCCTCTCCTTACTCCTCCTTGGGCCTAGCCGCCGACCACCCAGAACACCGCCGGCCACCCATGGCTAGCCATCTTCCCCCCTCTTTTTCTTCTCCTTTGCCCTTTTTTCTTCTTTCTTCTTTTCTCCTTTTTTTTTTTTTCCTTTTCTTTTCTTTCTCTTCCCTATAAACTCTTCTCTCTCCCTCTCTCTTTCTTTACTGATTATCACTCTCTCCCCTATCTGTGTTTTCCCATTTCACTCACGCTCTCTCTCACCATCCCACTCTCTCACTTTCTCTCCTCTCTCTTAATTCTCCTTCTCTTCTTTCCCATCTCTCTCTCTCTCTCGCGTTCTATCTTTCTGCCTCTTTTCTTCTTTCTCTGATTCTAGTTCTCCCTATCTCTCACTCTCACTGAGGTCTCTAACTATCTCTCTTGCTCACTTTCTTTCTCTCTATGCTGGACGCGGAGTTCACGCCCTCATCCATGTCCCTCTAGCATTGGGGCTAGACGCAGAACTCATTCCCACGTCCAAGCGTTTTCATGACGCGAGCCTCGACCTCTGCGTAACTCGACTCCCACGTCTGCGACTCCTGTGTTCCTTATCTCTTGATTCCTGCTCCCTCTCCTCCTTTATAAAAATATAATATTTATAATATTTGAACGCACATGCGCGTTAAGTATTTAGAGTTCCAGAGAGATGGGAATTCACGACATTTTCTGAAGATTTAGGCGAGTGGTCTCGCTTTATTCAAGGTTTTCCCGCTTCGTCGGGTTGATATGTATTTTGGGGAATTTATGTAATTGTATTCCCCTGTGTATTTGTATCTCTGTATACCTGTATTTGTATATGACTGAGTGTTTAGGACTGTACATGTATTATACCTGTGACGAATGCTTGTGTTAGTGTAATTTACAACCTGTATATATACATTGTCTGCAATGTATTCTATTACTGTTTTATTTCCAGCTGGCCTACCCTTCATGGTCTTTAGTTTTCGGACATAAATCCCTTGGGGTTTTTTAGCTTCGTCAAGAGCCTAGATAAGTTGTGTGACTGTGTAATTATCTTATTGGATACCTCTTTAGGCACAGCTTACTACGCTTCTGTTTTGCTCAGTCTCCAGACTTAAACCCCCAGGATTTTACTAGTTATATCATATGGCTGCGAGCCAAGCTTAATTGCATAGCCTTGTCAAGCACGATTTATCTATGTCCCCACTCTATTCAGCCTCTGTGGTCAGTCGCTCTGCGGTTCTATAACAGCTTTGGGCTTAAACCCCCCAGGTTTTCTAACTTCGTTGAGAGCCTAACTAAGCTGTGTGTCTAGGAGTTGAGCTTAATTGTGTAGCCATGTCAGGCACGACTTAGCTATGATCCCATCTTTCCCACCCTCTGGGTTTTACTAGCTATACCGTGTGTATGCGAGCTGAGCTTAATTGTGCAGTCTCGTCAGGCACAATCTAGCTATGCTCCTGATTGCTTAGTCTTCGGGCTCAGCTGCTTCGTGATTTATTTAGATCTGCTCCCGCCTGGATGGTAAGTTTAGCGCTTATTCGCTAGATTCATTTGTGTACGAATTGTGACTGGGGACAATTCACGTAGTGATTGGACACTCATCTCGGGACATGCTCATGACTCAGCCATGTGCTTTTGCGACTAACGCTGTTCACTGATTTTGCCCCAGTACTGCCTAACTTCGCATGACCCTATTGGCCCAAAGGTCCCTCGCCCTAGTTTTGATGATGATTATCTCATGAAGTTATTTAATCTGACATTTATATCTACATAAGTTTCAGGTAAAAGACTAATTTTATGACAAGGTTTAACTTTAACATGAAAACTCACAAGTTTATGAAGCACTCAAAGATGAGAATCTTAGAAGCTAAACTATCAAGATTGAAATTGGAAATTATTCCAAAGAGACAAGCTCAAGGGATTACTATTTGCAAAGAAAAGAATTTTTCTTTATTCTTTTTTGTAAGAATTTAATTTGTCAAAACCAAGAAGTAGTAAATTCATTAGCTCATGCGATTCACATACACACACAAAATATAGTTTGGAGTTTTGACTTACAAATTGTTGAATTGATTTCAAAAGTTTACAAAATGATTTTCGCTATGAAAATATTTCATGTTTCATAAAAGAGATTTATTTCTCTACTAAAACATTTGTCCTATGTTGGATTTTTTGTTTGATCTTTGATCTTTGGACTTTACAAAATATCATGAAATATATTGTATATCCTTTTAGTGAAAAATATATCAAAACAAAATTTCATGTTTTTCCAAAAATTGAACTTTAGCCCTCAGTCAGTTGATTGGGCGGTCGACTGAAGTGCGCAAAAATCTAATGTGCATGTTGGTCGACCGGGCAGTCGACTGACTGTAAGCACTTTACTCTCGGTTGAGATCGGTCGACCAGTCGGTCGATCGATAATCCCCGACAGTAAAAAATATGAGCGTTGGTGGTTGACGGTCGACCGACCTGTCTGCTTTTTACAGAATTTGCCTATAACGGATATATTATTAAGACACTGTTTAGTGACTAATAAAAAACAACTATATTGATTTTCTCTGTATTTTTGAATACCTGTATAAAGAAATCCTATTGATCATTAGTCAAAACTAAGAAAAACAAATTGAATTAAGAGATAATATCTTCAATCCTTTAAATTCAAATTTCCAAAAAGAAAAATTTTGAAAGAGAAAGAGTTCTTCACCTTAAATTTTTTTCATTCTCTATTTTATCTTTGACTCTCACAGTCCACTCATTACAAGATTTCCCAATCACAAATCTCAGAGCTAATAATTCACTCTTGGTTATAGGATTGCTTTTGTGAACCATTTGGTGATCTTCAGAAGGTCATCCTCTTCATTGTTATTGAGAAAAATTGTAGAGGTTGAGGCCTCATTTGAGCTTGCGGGTTCGACATTTGTAAGGCGTAGAAGACACCAAGTGAGAGTACTTGCGGGTCCAGTTCATTCTTGAGGAAACGTGTAGAGTGGTGATCCACGGGATCAAACTATAGTGGAAACCCTTCACGTGGTGAAGGCGGGGGCGTAGAGCAAGTAGCTCGAACCTCAAAACAATCCTCTTGTATTTGCGATTGCTTACTCTCATTTTCTTATCTCTTTACGTCACTCTCTCTTTAGTTGCATGTTATAATTTCTCTTCTTTTATTACAAATCTCTATTGTGCAAGTTACTATTTGAGTTGTAAATTGTTATTTGCATGTATTTCTAGACTAAGTTTATAATTCCGCATTATTTGTCATTAATCCTTAATCATCACCTATTCACCCCCTCTAGGTGATTTACAATTGGTATCAGAGCCTAAACCCTAGTTTTTGATTTAACCACCTCAGGGAGATCCTCTTGTTGGCTATATTTATTGCATTTTTATCTAGTTCATATTCTTGCTTGATTTCATGGCATCACACGACTTCTCTAGTATTAAGTCCCCACCCAAATTTGATGGGTGGAATTTCCCATTTGGAAAGCGAAGATGACCCTTTTCCTTAAGTCTCTAGGATTTAGGGTTGCAAAGGCCGTCACTAAGAAATTGTATAACCTCACAAAGATAAGGAATCATGGTCCGAGGCAAGCGCCAAGGATTATGAGGCCGATGTAAAAAACACAATATGCACTAACACAAGCATTGACTGATGATGAATTATCACGTGTTTAAATTGTAAGTCGGCTTATGAAGTATGGAATAACTTGATTATAACTCATGGGGGCACCTCATAAGTTAAACGTTCTAAGATTGATTTTCTTCGTTCTCAATATGAGAACTTTTACATGCTTGATAATGAGTCCATAGATGAAATGTTTTCTCATTTTACTAAAATCACTAACGGTTTATCTTCCTTAGGTAATTCCATTGACAATGATCAAAAGGTAAAGAAGGTGATAAGAGCTCTTCCCAAAACTTGGGAGGCCAAGGTGACTACTCTCAAGGAATTAAATGATCGTGAGGAGATGGACTTCTCTGAATTTATTAGAAACCTCAAAACCCGCGAGACGGGAGAGAACCTACCAAGAAGAAATCAATATCCTTCAAAGCAACTCCATCCATCGAAGATCAAGAAGATTCCTTGGAAGAAGGTGAAGAAGACTTCGGATGCTTATCTATAAAGTAGGAAGAATGTTTTATAAGAAGGGGAGGCAAGTAACTATCAAAGAGATAGACTACAAGGAAAGTTTGAAAAGAAGGAGGAGGAGATGAGCCCTTGCTATCATTGCAAGAAAACAAAACATCTCATGGTGGATTGCCATCTTTACAAGCGATCATGTAACACCCAACTCCAGAATACGTACTTAGATATGTTTTTTGATTTTTTTAATAGTTTTTTAGTTTGATTTCTGTATTTATTTATTTATGATTATTTATGTGATTGTTTTGCTTTGGATCAGGATTCGGGGACTCGGAGTCAGCCCTAGTCTGAACTTGGGAACAAATCCTAGTATATTGCTTGATTTAATTTTTTTGATAATTAAATTTAATCGATTTCAGTTTCAAACACTGTTTTCCAATATATTAAAATTTTTATGACTTTTAAGAATTTTCAGAATTATTTTTATAAAAACCTTAAAATTGAGATTAATCAGTACCGCTGGTTTATTCCCAGATTTTTAATTTATAAATGGATTTAAATTTTAAGAAACTACTTTCACATATTTTTTAGAATAATATTTACTATCTTAATATATTTTCAGAGATTTTCAGAATTTAACAGATTTTGACCTGATTTCGTGTCGACTAGTATCGGCGGTCGATTTTAGGATTTTTAAATTTAAAATCATGAAGAATTTATTGAAATAAATTTTACCTTGATTCTTACAATAATATTCTTGATTTTTGAGAATTTTTGGGAATCATTCTGAGATACTTAATTTTCCGACGATTCTGGTATTTTTTCAAAAGTTTTCCGCATCTACGATCAAACCCGGGAATTTCACCATTCTAATTATTTTTCTATTTTCTTTCAATTATTTTTCTTTCTTTTTTATTTTCTTTTATTTATATTTTTCTCCATTCCTTTTTCTTCCACCATATTCTAAAAATTTCTCCATTCTTCTATTATATTCTACAATCCTCCTCCAAAATATCTCCTCCAAAATATTCCAATCCACTCAACTCCCCCTCCATCACCATGGCCGGCCAAGACACCTCACCCCTCTCTATTTTACAAAAAACCCAAACCCAAACCCTTCTTCTTCTCCTTTAATTCCAACTCCAAAAAACACCTCCATTTCCTTCTCCTTTCACCTTCATTCCTCCATCAAAACTCTAAAACCACCAACTCCTCCTTTATCTTCACCATAAATATAACAACAACAACTACAACTCCCTATCATCATCTTTTTCCTCATCCATCTTCATTTATTCTACTACAACTCCAAAACTACACCATATAAACCACCATCTTCATTTCCTTCTCCAAAACAACCACCTTCAACTTATCCTTCCACAAAAACCACTACTCCACCATCTCCTTTAGGGCCGGCCACCATGTTTGGCTAGGTCCGAGCTCCTTTTCGATGACAACATCTCCAACGACCATTCCGGTGATCGTTTCGGTAACAACTATAACGACAACACCAACGTCACCACCACCATCTTTACTACACCATTTTCATCACCATCTCTTCTACTCTTCTCCACCACCACCACTATCACTATCACCACCATAACACCACCCTCATAACCACCATATCAAGCTCCTACATCACCCTCCTCATTATCTCCATCTCCTTCTTTTTCATCCTCCAAAAAAATCACCACCACCACTACACATCCTTCATCTTCACCACCACCTCTTCTATTTCCTTCCTCATCACCACCATTTTCACTTTCACCATCACAATACCATCTCCATCACTACTACTTTAACCTCCAATATCACCATCATCTCTACCTCTTTCAACCTCCTTTCATTCCTTCCTCAAAATTCATTTCCACCACCAATAACACCATCATCAACTTCAACACCATACCTTTACCCTCTCCTTTCTCTCCCCATGGCTGGCCACCACCTAGGCCACCACCAAGAGGTGGCGCACCCCCTCTAGGGCCGACCACCCCTTAGAGCCAAGACCCCATTTATTTTTGCTTCAATGATTTCCTCGCTTTGGGACTCGTGCGCGCGGTGTTTTCGTTAAGTTATTTTTCGGCGAGTGTCCTCGCCTTAATTTGGGTACCCCGCTTCGACGGCTGTATTGTATTGGTATTTATATTTTCGTGAATTTGTGTGAATTGTAATCTTAGACATGTCATGACTTATATTGGGTTGATGTACTGTAATATTTGTAATAGTGTAAATATATGATATTTGTGCACGTGTTGGTACTAACCATGCAGGTACCTATGTATAGTCTTCGGGACTTCTGCCCACTCCCGGAATGGTTACCCAATTGGTCTAGACTTTGCACCTTATGGGGTTTCATGGTAACTACCGAGAGTGCACTTAGACCCCGAGCTTACTTCAACCCCTATGGGCTTACACAAAGCCTTCAGGTCACACGCTATATAGATAGTTTAGTTACTGCCTGTTCATATGCATGATTATGTGGTACTAATATCTTATGCATGTACCCTTGTACTGACTCTGAGTTTCTGCCCACTCTCGCGCTAGCTACCTAATTGGCTTTAAGCCTGCTCCCTTATAGGTTCCATGGTACCAACCGAGAGTGTGCTTAGACCCCGAGTGTACCTTAGCCTCGGGCTCTTTCTCCTACTTCATCGAAAGAGGAGTACACTTAGACTGTCAGATCTCTCATGCTCCACCTGGTAGGCATGCTTAGCGCTCAACACTTTATTCACTAAATTCGCCTAGGCGAGATGCTACCAGATTTTCTACTCGCATTTTAAGCCGAGTCGTCCCGGTAACCTTGCCAAGCGCTTTAGCAACTAAACATTGTTCGCTGTCCATGCCTCCAGCTTGCTCAGCTCCTCTTGATTGTACTCAGCTATCGCTATATCACTTGCTATGCACATGCTTGATATATTAACACTTGACATCTTGACACCTGTCATCTACATGCAACCACTTGCCCCCTGTTATAACATAACTTATCACCTAACATCTGCCTGATATCACATTAGCACCTGATACCTGTCATGATTAACTCTTAACTCATGATTATCACATTACGGGGATGTAGTACCTGATCACTTGTTATGTATTTCCGTTATGCTAGTTATTTTCCTGCTCGTTCCTGTAATCTGATTATTATGTCTAATAAGCTATAAAAAAGACAACCTACACTGAGAATAGGAGGAAGTGATCAATGCTGATATGATGTCTTACTTATAGTGGTGTAAATACGAAACTGACGATTCGTGTTAGGGTGCTTTTAGGCACCTAAAAGATGCATGTTAGGGGAATTTCAGGCTCCCATTGGCTGTGTCTCGGGCGGTCGGGAACCACTATAAATATGAGCTATCAGTTCTTCATTAGCTTCTAATAACCAACCTTGACTTACTTATATATAGATGTATGTGTATTGAGATGTACACTAGGACTATATGTGTCAGATGAGTAATAATAATAAGATGCCAAGATGATAACCTGTTGTGTTGCTTTGCAAACTGGGTACCGTATTTTTCTTCCATCGAATTTTATTTCAGATTACCTATTTTATTAATCATTATTACATTTCATGTTTACTACTCATTACTTGATGTCTCATTCATGTCTGGCGTGCCTATGCCCACGATATGATTTCAATACATGCTCTTTTGATTTGGATTTATCAATACACGTGTGCAGTCCATGCATGCCATTTGGCATTCGCATTCCCACTCGTTGGGATGCACATGACAACCCTAAATTCGTATGTCCAGATCTTAGAGCGTGGAGCGTAGCAGGACCTTCTGAGGAGATCAGAGTGGCACAATGGAAGTGTAGTTGGCACTCGTAGCCCTTTCCTCCCAGCCCTTCTCCTGATCGGCTCTCGAGACTCCTTTTGTCGCTCGTGAACACTTCTCAGCTTTTGATTATGTATATTTCTTGTAAATCATACTTTTATCCTTTGGAGATGTAATATTCTTGTAATATTATATCACTCTCCGTAATAATTATGTACTTGTATTTTATGTTGGAATGTATAATGCACCACGTACTTCCGTACTTTGATTCTTTCCTGTATTAATGCTTAGTGTATATACGTGGGGTATTTCTATCCTTCGTATATACATCACAGTAACATCTTTATACTTGCGGGATCGGGGCGTTACAGACCACGTCAAAGAAGTTGCATAAGAAAAAGAAGGTCTTGAAGACCACTTGAGATGAATAGGAGACAAAATCTGACGATGAAGAGATTGACACCGCAAATGTTTGCTTTATGACAAATGAAATGAAAAGTCCAAAGATAACTCTTGAAACCATTCTAGATGATGATGAACTTACCATGGATAAATTAGCTCTTTTTTTTTTGAAGAATTTCAAAATAGATATGAGCTTTCAAATCTTCAAAATAAAAATTGAGAAAAGAAAATGATGTTTTGAAAAATATACTAGAGTTTGCTTTGAAATAAAAAGAAGATATTTCGTTGTGTTTTCAAAAGAGCAAAGAAGATTTTGAGAATCACAAGCGCTTTTGTAAAAAAAAAGGCCCTAGCACAAGCATAGATAAAAATGAAATTCAAATCTTGAAAGATAGAATGAATAATTTAGATTCTATATTAAAAATTTGTACTTTCAATATTAAAAAATTGGATACTATATTTTCAAAGGATAGAACCCAAGGGAAACAAATTTCATATGCTCACACCAAGCATGACCACAATGCACATCACCATCTTGTATTTATTTATAGCAAAGTGTATAATTGTACACATTGTGACTGCAACGGTCATTTAGCCAAATTTTACTATTTTAAACTAAATTTTAATGCCAAAAATATTTGGATTCGAGAAAAGACAAACCCTATAGGACTAAAAAAGATGTGAGTGCCAAAGAACACACCAAACTCTTTTAATGTAGGTGTATAATCCTCCAAGACGTAAGAGAAAATGGTCCCTTGGTGGTGAATGCAATGGAGCTCTAACAATCTATAATGTGAATGCATCACTATCAAGGATAAGATGGGAGAACACCACCTATTTGGAGAAACTTTGGCTTATGCTGATAACATCTCCAAAATTTGAAGTTATAAAATTTCTCATGCATGCTTAGGATTGTGTATAGCTTAACATTACTAATTTGCTTAGTGTAATATCTCTATATTATTGCATTTACATGTTTTAATCTCTTTATTTGATTACCATTGTTCACATTTCTTGAAAAAAAAAAAATAGTACCTACATGCTCTAGATTATCTACATGCTATAGATTGTACACATAAATTGTAGGAACTATTATTTGATTGACTTGTATTATATTTGGACACTTTATCTTTCTGAACAAAATGTCTTCTATTTTTTATAAATATTTTTTTAATTATTAAGCATATATATATATATATTTTGTATTTAATTCACAATTAAGTAATTTAAATAAGAAAAGTAAAAAGCATCTCAACTCATAATTTAGAGGAAGCACGATGAGAAGTTCAGAGCCCGTCAAGAAAATTGATTGCTAAAATAAATGAAACAACCAATGAGTTAAGAATGTACCGTGTAGCTTGTGGCTAACGGGTCGTGTCCACAAGGAGAGATGCGATGGAAGCTTTTCGGTGGTTCGTTTAAAACAAGAAATTGTGTTCGTTTTTTTTTTAGAAAAAGAGAATGGAAAGAAAGAGATGAATGAAAGAAAAATTACAACTTCAGAAAAGACTTTGGAGAAGGTGATTTAGAAAACTTAGAAATTTCTTTGTTGTTTGTATTAATAGAGAAAGTCTGGGCTCACTATCTTACTACTCAATTGTTCTTTCTTCCCTTGAAAAGTTAGTCCCTCAAATGATCATTTGCAAAACTTAGAGTAATCTTTTAGAAAGCTTTGAGTAAAGCACATAAGATGTTTAGGAAAGTTGAGTCTTTTTCTTCAAGAAATCGTGGAATCGAATGTTAAAACAGCAAGTGCGAAGAAACAAGAATGAATAAAAACGATTCGAAAGATGTTCATGTAAGAGCTGTGAATTCAACTATCACACCCATCCTCATGTGCCTTCAAGAACACATTCAAAAAAGAAAGGCTTTTAGTGAGGCATTCATATGAGTCATCGGGTCTTTTTCTTTAAAAACAGAGAGAGGAAAAAACGAGAGAGTTCGATAGCAAGCCCAGAAAAAGTGTTTAGTTACTCATGGAAAGCGAAGAAAACAACGACATAATATAAAGCATACCGTACTGCAAGTGAAAGAGAAATCGGCCCGACTTTTGTATTGCTGTCACTTCAACCTTCAAGTACAAGCTCTCAGTCCTCTCTCTCACAAGTTTTGAAACTAGACTACAACTTAAAAAGCAAGATTACAACTTTCTTTCTAGCTAACAATGAACCTAGATCCTAAGAAAATAAGTGCAAAATTTAATCCTAGTCTTCGCTGCCTTTTTTCCTTGCTGAAACCCCTTTTTATAGCCAAACCTTGCAAGATAGGATCCCGGGAAGGTTGGGGGAGCAAACGCTCCCCCAACAGAAGTGGTTAGGCCGCGGAAACGCGGCTTGGGCCGCGTTTCCGCGGCCTTGGTGTGGCCAGATGGCCACACCCAAGGGGAGAGGGCTCCTGGTTTGAAGTGTGACTCGCATCTCCTACTGGTTTTCTTGTTGCTGCTTCAACCGTTGACTGAACAGCTTTTGATTTTCTGGCTTCAATTGCTCGATTCAAGGAGGATTTTTCTCAACCCCTTATATGCCAGGATTTAGCCCAGATTTCTCCATTTCGAATTAATTCTGAACTAATTCAGAATTTGGTGGGCTTTTGGGCTTGTTTCTCCTTTTTTCTTTTAAGCACTTGGGCCTACATTTAGCAAAGAAAAAGACAATTTATTAATAACATTTATTAGCTAACAAGTGTGGTAAAGTGACAATATTAATGCAAAATATGTGACAAATCACACCCCCACACTTATCTTTTGCTCGCCCTCGAGCAAAACATTGGTCTAACTCAAATCAATTATTAGACCACTTTCGCAGGTCACTCGATTGCACTGAGCATGTGCAACAAGCCGTTAAACCTCTAGGTTACCCTAGAGGACGAGTTTTGTCTCGTGAGGGTTTTTAGCGGATTACACCCACAAAATCCAAAAAAAAAGAAAGGGAAAAAATTAGTGTTTTCGAAAAGCTTTTTTTTTTTGGAAGGAGAAAATATTTGAAGTATATTTGTGAGAGTTTAAGTAATCTATAAGTTATAGGAATATCAAATTTATCATTCCTAAACTTAGTCTCTATTCAAAAACATGTCATCAATTAAAGTAAGGAGTCAAATTGTACTTCTCATCTAGTCTATTAATTTACTCTGAGTCGTATGCACCATCGTGACTGTGAAGTTTACTAAGGGTTCTTCAACATTAACTCCTATGCCTTATATTTATTTATTTTAGTGAAATTTATTACTCCATTTTATTAGGCTTTCTAATCTGCCCATGTAACGAGCATTCAGTCGTTGACACCCAAATCGGACAGTTTTAGGGCACCAGGTGAGAAAACACCCCTAAGGACTTAAACACTCCAGCAGATAAGGCCACGAAACTAAGGTTTTTCTTTCTACGATGTATCCCTTTTAGGCGTGAATACCTATGCTTCATGAGGTATAAATACCCAGCTTAATCAGAAGATACACATTTTTTTTATCGATGTACCTCTTTTAGGCGCGAATACCTATACTTTATGAGGCATAAATACCCAGCTTAATCAGAAGATACACATTTTTTTTTCAAACTTATCTAATTATCTTTTGTATAAATACTAAGGCTTGCTTAGGCCAAAGCACCTAGCTAATCAATAATTAGACTTTTTTTTTATAAGGCATAAGGGTCTCTGTTTTTAAACCCTAAGTGTGCAAGTGTATTTTGTGTGCATATGTCATCAAGGTAAATATCAAGACTAAATTACTTTCACAAATTTTCTTCCTGACCCTAAAAATCAAACAAGTTATCTTATTTTGACCAAGTGTAAGAAATCCTAATTATGATTCTCTTATTCCTTAAAATTGACTTAAATGCTTACAAAAAAATATATCAAAATATTGTCCACCCTTTTTAATTTTTAATTTTTATTTTTTATATCAGTCATATTAGAACCCTCCCCACACTTATCTCATGCATTGTCCCCAATGTATGAAAGAAATATATAAGTGCATGAAATAAAATGGAAAGGAGGAAAGTTACCGATACATTGGGTCAAAAGACCCATTACCGTTTCATCTACCGGCACCGATCCAAGAAAGGTTTAAGGCGTTGACCATTTTCCTTAAAGTCATTTCCATTCTTGGGGTCACTGATCTCAACTGCACCGTGTGGAAACACATTTTTTACAATGAATGGCCAAGTCCATCTCGATTTCAATTTTCCTGGAAAAAGATGAAGCCTAGAATTATAGAGTAAGACTTTTTGTCCGGGGACAAAGGTTTTTCTTACGATGTTCTTGTCATGAAAAATCTTGACTCTCTCTTTAGTGATCCTAGCATTTCATAGGCTTCATTTCTCATCTCCTCCAATTCGGAAATTTGTAATTTCCGAAGGTCACCGGCCTTAGTCAAGTCAAAATTCAACTGCTTGATTGCCCATAAGGCTCGGTGCTCTAACTCAACGGGCAAGTGACAAGATTTGCCATAGACTAACCTATAGGGAGACATTCCTAAAATCGTCTTGAAAGCGGTCCTGTAGGCCCATAGAGCATCTACAAGTTTGAAGGACCAATCTTTCCGGTTTTGGTTCACAGTTTTCTCCAATATAAGCTTTACTTGTCTATTTGAAACCTCAACTTGCCCACTGGTTTGAGGATGATAAGGTGTGGACAACTTGTGAGTTATGGCATACTTTCGCATAAGGGCTTCAAAAGATCTATTGCAAAAGTGAGTGCCATTATCACTGATGATAGCACGAGAGGTTCCGAAGCGGGAAAAAATGTTCTCTTTCAAAAACTTTATGACAACTTTGTTATCATTAGTTTTACATGGAATGGCTTCTATCCACTTGGACACGTAATCCACAGCAACCAATATGTATTGGTTCCTAAATGAATAGGAAATGGACCCATAAAGTCGATGCCCCAAACATCAAAGAGTTCTATTTCTAGAATTGGGTTGAGGGGCATCATATTTTGGTGTGAGATCCTTCCTACCATTTGGCATCTAGGGCACGTCTTGCAGAATTCATAAGCATCCTTGAATAGAGTGGGCCAATAAAACCCACTTTGGAGCACCTTTTCAGCAGTCTTGCGGGGACCAAAGTGTCCACCGCATGCAAGTTCGTGACAAAAGGACAGAACACTCCTAACCTCCTCATCGGGAATGCATCTCCTAATAATTTGGTCAGAACAGTACTTAAAAAGATACGGTTCCTCCCCAAAGAAATACCGGACTTGGGATAAGAATCGGTAAACATCATTTTTGGACCAATGAGACGGAGTTTGGTTTGTGACTAAGTAATTCACTATATCAGCAAACCAAGGTTCCCTAGAGATGGCTAAGAGATGTTCATCAGGAAAATCCTCATTGATGGGTAATTCGTTGCTTGGAGAATTAGGTATCCGTGAGAGGTGGTCAGCAACGACATTTCTACGCCTTTCTTATCTTGAATTTCGAAATCGAATTCTTGAAGAAGGAGGATCCAACGAATGAGTCGGGCCTTGGCATCCTTCTTCATCATGAGGTACCTAAGCGCAGAATGATCGGTGAAAACGGTGGTTTTGGACCCTAGTAGGTAGGGACGAAACTTCTCTAAGGCAAACACTACTGCCAAGAATTCCTTCTCGGTCGTAGTGTAGTTCATTTGAGCATCATTGAGAGTCCTACTAGAGTAATAGATCACATGCTGCTTGTTATCAATGCGTTGTCCAAGGACAGCGCCTATGGCAAAATCGGAAGCATCGCACATGATCTCAAATGGCTTAGACCAATCCGGTGCAGATATGATTGGTGTAGAAATAAGCTCTCTCTTAAGCTTTTCCCAAGAATTTATGCATTCAGCATCAAAAGTGAAGGACACATCCTTAGCTAACAGATTAGTCAAGGGCCTAGCAGTTTTGCTAAAATCCTTGATAAATCTCCGGTAGAAATCAGGATGTACTAAAAAGGATCTAATGTCCTTAACGCATTTGGGCATGGGAAGCTTAGCAATAACCTCGATTTTGGCTCTATCCACTTCAATTCCTTTCTTGGAGATTTCATGACCAAAGACAATTCCATGTTTACCATAAAGTGGCATTTCTCCCAATTCAGTGTCAGATTTTTCTCAGCACAACGTTGGAGGACGAGTTCAAGATGGTGGAGACATTGAGTGAATGAATCTCCGTAGATGGAGAAATCATCCATGAAGATTTCTAAGAAGCGTTCTGCCATATCTAAGAAAAGACTCAACATGCAACGTTGAAACGTTGCTGGGGCATTGCATAAGCCGAAGGGCATTCGACGATAAGCAAATGTCCCAAATGGACATGTGAATGTAGTCTTTTCTTGGTCCTCAGGAGCGATAGGGATCTGGTTATAGCCCGAGTAACCGTCCAAGAAACAGTAATACTCGTGACCCGCCAAACGTTCAAGCATTTGATCAATGAAGGGAAGTGGAAAATGGTCCTTACGAGTTGCAGCATTTAGTTTCCTATAGTCAATGCAAACTCGAATCTTCATGGGAAGTCGAGTTTGAACCAACTCTTTGTTCTCGTTTTCCACTACGGTGAAACCAGATTTCTTTGGGACCGCGTGGACAGGACTGACCTATTGGCTATCAGAAATGGGATAAATTATCCCATTGTCTAAGAGTTTTATGATTTCAGCATGAACAGCCTCTTACATTATAGGGTTTAACCTACGCTGCGGGTCTCTCTTGGGTGTGGCGTCTTCATTGAGATGGATGCGGTGTTGAACGATGGTTGGACTTAATCCCTTGATATCAGTCATAGTCCACCCGATGGCTTCCTTATGTTTTCTTAGAATTGCTTTCAAATCTTTTTCTTCCCCGTCATTTAAATGGGAGGCAATGATGACGGGAAAGGTCTCTTGTTCGCCTAGATAAGCGTACTTGAGATGCGCAGGTAGGGCTTTCAATTCTAAGGAAGAGGAAGGCTCACTAGAGGGACTAGTCAAATCTGTTAGCTCCATTATTGGTGAAATAGGGTTTGAGGCCCAAATCACAGCAGAGCCTACAACTTGATCAAGATTAAAGTTGTCAGATTCTAACTCGAAGTCAATCTACACTTCTGATTCCAATTCTTCCCCGTGTTCACTTGTCAAGTTCTCAATTAGGTTGACTTCAAATGTTTGGTCCTCGATATCGCGGGGTTGTTTTCCTAGATTGAAGACATTGACTTCTCTAGTCATGTCTCCAAAGGTTAACCTCATAGACCTATTCCTATAATTGATGATGGCATTAGCAGTAGCAAGGAATGGTCGACCTAGGATGACAGGAGTTTGAGCCCTACAATTGGAGTTGGAACAGGTTGTGTCTCCAGAACTATGAAATCGACAGGGTATATGAACTCTCCTACCGGATCAGGACATCATTAATTTCCCCTTTTGGAACTTTAACAGAACGGTCAGCCAGTTGGATGGTGACTCGAGTTGGACTAAGGTCACCCAACCTGAGTTATTGATAAACAGAGAATGGAAGCAAGTTGATACTTGCCCCCAAGTCAAGAAGTGCACGACTAATCTCGGCTTATCCTATTGTGCAGGCAATGGTGGGACTACCTGGATCTTTGTACTTGACAGGGATAAGACCCGATAATAGCTCACTAATATTAGTGGCTAAGAAGACCTTCTTTGGAACATTAGTCTTTCTCTTCTTGGTGCACATGTCCTTAAGAAACTTAGCATAGGAAGGAACTTGTTGGATGGCATCAAGAAGTGGCACGTTTATCTTCACTTGGTTAAACATCTCGATTATCTTATCCATGTGAGAATTTTGCTTATTATTTTTCAGCCTATTAGGAAATGGTACTAATGGCTGGTGCACCTGGCTGGCTGACTTGTCTTTTCAGACTCGTCAGGATTGGAAGAAATTGGAGTAGATGAAGTGGAAGCTTGATTATGATTGTGCTGAATTGGATTGGGTGGTGTTGACACTTGGTTATCAACTCTCTTTCCTGACCTCAATGTATGCACAGCATTACATTGATTGAATGAAGGATCCTCAGCTAAATGAGCTTGCTGGGAATTCCTCGGATTGGTGACTGGCTGACTAGGCAGGGTACCCTTTTGTCTCTTATTTTGTGGGTTGGCTAGTTGACTCATTTGAACTTCTAGCCTCTGAATGGTTTGCATGAGAGAGTCTTGGTTTTTCATATATCTCTCCATGATTCTCTCAAAGTCAGTCATTCTTCTTTCCAATTGAGGATTCTGGAAGGAGGATTGTGAAGCTTGGTTAGGAAAGTTATGTTGATAATTTGGAAAGCTTGGTGGATGGTTGGAAGAATTATTATGAAAATTGGAGAAGTTGGATTGATGATTGGAAGAATTGTTACCATGATGGAAGTGGTTAGCATGATTGGATTGTGAATGGTCATTGTTGTTCTGGCTCCATGAGAAATTAGGGTGATTTCTCCAGCCGGGATTGTACGTTGGTGCGTAAGGATTATTGTTCGGCCTTGAAAAAGCCGCATTCATCGGTTCGTGATAGGATTGCTGAGCCTGAAACACTGGGCATTCCTCGAATACATGGTTCATGGCTTGACAGTAAGTGCAGCCCGGGGGTGGAAATTAGTTCGGGCTGATTTGATTGACTGGACTTGGTTCTTTCGTCTCTAGAGCTTCCAGTCTTCTAGCTAAATTAGCTAACTTAGCCTCATTAGCGATGGACGATTCTATGGAGTGGAGACCTCCTTTTGAAGAGATGGAGTTAGGATTCTTAGAGGTCTCACTCGCATATTCCCATTGGATGGTTTTCTCAGCTAAATTTTCATACAAATCCCATCCCTCATCTTCATCTTTCTGCAAGAAACCCCCTTGGCACATACTTTCTAAGAGGGTTTTGGTGGAATAGTCTAAACCGTCATAGAGAATTTGGCATTATCGCCATTTCTCTATTCCATGGTGTGGACATTGGACAAGGAGGTCTTTGAAGCGTTCAAAGTACCTCCAGAACTGTTCACTAGGCTCTTGCTTGAATTGCATGATCGTCTTCCTAATGAGAGCGGTTTTATGGATAGGATAGAATTTCTTCAAGAAAACCTTGATGAAACCATCCCAGGATGTGATGGAACCGGCTGCTAAGCTGTAGAGCCACTTTTTCGCTAGGTCCTTAAGTGCGAAAGGGATAAATCTCAACCTAATAGCATCATCTACAAGGTGTGGGATTTTCATCATAAGACATACTTCCTCAAATTCTCTTATGAAGAAGTAGGCATCTTCGGACTCTAGACCATGAAATTTGGGGAGTGTGTTGATGAATTGAGGCTTGAGCTCGAAATTGTATTCACCAACCGATGGAAGTGAAATGCAAGATGGAAGTGAGGTCCTAATGGGATAGAACCTATCCTGCAGTGATGTTGATTGAGCCATTACCGGATCTGGTCTTGGTTCAAACTTGGGTGGTGATGTGTTTCTAGTCAACCTAGATGAATTAGGGTCTCTCGACCACACTTGCATGCACAATCACAATCACAACAAGTTCAAACAACAGTCAACAATAAAAATCAACCAAGCCTAATCTAAGGTAACCTCGACCTAGACAACTCCTAACTGGTTGATTGTCCACAAAAGGTAGAGTGCAGACCTTGACCACAAGCTAATTAGCCAGGTCAGGGCAAGATTGGTGGGAGGTTTTCCGTCAAAAGACGTTCCTTAATTAAATAACCACCAATCTTCGGGCTTTCGGCCCTCAATCCCCTTCCTTGACACTGATTTGACAGGGGTCAATTTTCAACACCTTCCCTCTTTAGGATAATCTCCTAGTGAGTTCGAGATGTCCCTAAGGGCAACGTCTATCAAATTTTAATTAGGCTTAGGTTGTGCGTGCTTGGAGATGGTTTGTGGGCTAAGAAAGGGTAATGACTTCCCCACCTTATCTTGATTTGGGTTTTGCCCTTAGAATTAATTCGTGCAAAGTGTGCAAGATATAGAAAGTAACATTCAAAAGCAAATATCACCCAAGAATGTTTCCTATGCTATATGCTATGCATACATACCTTGTCTCCAGCTCTCTTCAACAGTAAAGTAAAAGAATTGAAAAGACTTGTGTCTAGAATGCAAATGTCTAATCAATTTTTAACTTTCAACGAATATTTTACTGTTGACTTAAAAACAGGGATGTTGGATAGAAACACTAGCACAAATATGACATATAAAAACTAAAGTTTTTGCGAGCAATATGTCCTGCAAAACAAAGTTTTTAGTAGTCCAATGAAATTTTCAGATTTTTGCAAAGCAATTTCTTGAAATTCTGTTTCCTACTTTCGAGAGTAGGAGCACAGAATTTGCAAGTCTTCTTGGCAAAGCTTGAATGCTAGTTCGTGATCTTCGAGTCCCTGAAACAATACACAAAACTTGTTAAAACAACTACACCGTTCCCTCCCCGGCAACGGCGCCTAAATTGATTGCTAAAATAAATGAAACAACCAATGAGTTAAGAATGTACCGTGTAGCTTGTGGCTAACGGATCGTGTCCACAAGGAGGGATGCGATGGAAGCTTTTTGGTGGTTCGTTTAAAACAAGAAATTGTGTTTGTTTTTTTTAGGAAAAAGAGAATGGAAAGAAAGAGATGAATGAAAGAAAAATTACAACTTCAGAAAAGACTTTGGAGAAGGTGATTTAGAAAACTTAGAAATTTCTTTGTTGTTTGTATTAATAGAGAAAGTCTGGGCTCACTATCTTACTACTCAATTGTTCTTTCTTCTCTTGAAAAGTTAAGTCCCTCAAATGATCATTTGCAAAACTTAGAGTTATCTTTTAGAAAGCTTTGAGTAAAGCACATAAGATGTTTTAGAAAGTTGAGTCTTTTTCTTCAAGAAATCGTGGAATCGAATGTTAAAACAGCAAGTGCGAAGAAACAAGAATGAATAAAAACGATTCGAAAGATGTTCATGTAAGAGCTGTGAATTCAACTATCACACCCATCCTCATGTGCCTTTTAGAACACTTTCAAAAAAGAAAGGCTTTTAGTGAGGCATTCATATGAGTCATCGGGTCTTTTTCTTTTAAAAACAGAAGAGAAGAAAAAAACGAGAGAGTTCGATAGCAAGCCCAGAAAAAGTGTTTAGTTACTCATGGAAAGCGAAGAAAACAGCGACATAATATAAAGCATACCGTACTGCAAGTGAAAGAGAAATCAGCCCGACTTTTGTATTGCTGTCACTTCAACCTTCAAGTACAAGCTCTCAGTCCTCTCTCTCACAAGTTTTTAAAACTAGACTACAACTTAAAAAGCAAGATTACAACTTTCTTTCTAGCTAACAATGAACCTAGATCCTAAGAAAATAAGTACAAAATTTAATCCTAGTCTTCGCTGCCTTTTTTCCTTGCTGAAACCCCTTTTTATAGCCAAAACCTTGCAAGATTGGATCCCGGGAAGGTTGGGGGAGCAAATGCTCCCCCAACAGAAGTGGTTAAGCCGCGGAAACGCGGCTTGGGTCGCATTTTCGCGGCCTTGGTGTGGCCAGATGGCCACACCCAAGGGGAGAGGGCTCCTGGTTTGAAGTGTGACTCGCATCTCCTGCTGGTTTTCCTGTTGCTGTTTCAACCGTTGACTGAACAGCTTTTGATTTTCTGGCTTCAATTGCTCGATTCAAGGAGGATTTTTCTCAACCCCTTGATATGCCAGGATTTAGCCCAGATTTCTCCATTTCGAATTAATTCTAAACTAATTCAGAATTTGGTGGGCTTTTGGGCTTGTTTCTCCTTTTTTCTTTTAAGCACTTGGGCCTACATTTAGCAAAGAAAAAGACAATTTATTAATAACATTTATTAGCTAACAAGTGTGGTAAAGTGAAAATATTAATGCAAAATATGTGACAAATCAAAAATCCAGCTTCATTTCTTATTTAATTAGCCTAATTTATGAATTAAATCTATATATGAGGTTTATGAATTTTATTTAATACCTTTGTCAAAACTAATTCATAAAAATATTTATAATTTAAATTTCTTGATATTTGGATTAGTACTAGATGTTTATCTTTATCTTAGTATATTTCAAAATTTACTTTCAAAAATATTTCATAAAAATCTGGTTGTTTTAAACTATTGTTGTTTGGGGAGCAGCCTCAGTCGACCGACTGAGTCAATTGGACTCTATGGATTGCTTCAGTTGATTGGGCGGTCGACCGAGTAAGGCTGTCATAAGGCTTACCCTTTTTGCCGGTCGACCGGGCGGTCGACCGACACTTTGAGAGTTTGTTAGACAGTGATCTCTGGTCGTGCCGGTCGACCGGGGGTCGACCGACAGTCGTAACTGCATAAATACTGCTTCTGAGTTAGGAACCCTAGATTCTTATTTCTCTGCTCTCCTCTTACATCTGCCGACTCCCTTCTCCACATCAAACCATTCCCTCTTACTCATACACGCAAATCCCTCCAAATTTCTTCAAAATTCCTCTAGATTTCATCTCTAGCACCTCTCTAAACCCTATTTGGAGAAGAAATTTTCATAAATCTTTCAGGTATATCTTTCTCCTTTCTTTGTGGTATTATTTCCTCAATTTTTTGTGGATTGGCACAGATTCTTGCTATTAAACTTTGCAATTTTTAATTCTATGACAAGTCCCCCTATCATGTCTTCTAAATGTCTCAGAGCTAAAAAATCTAAAAAACTTGAGTCCTTTTCTAGAACCAAAAATATTTTTGTTTCTGAGAATGCCATGTACAAACACTCGATTATCTATAATAAACATGTCATCTCTGATTGGTGTGTTATTCTAGTCGATTTTGATCACTTGGACCTTACCACTATTCTCAAAACTAGTTTCCTAGATCGCTTTGTAACCATGAAGGAACAATTTTATCCAGATTTGGTCCAGTATTTCTGTTCCAATCTATATTTTGTTAACAATCATATCAAGTCTCATGTCAAAGATGTGGATATCAACATTTTCCTTGAACGCTTTGCTAGGTTGTTTAAAATATCTTGTGATGGTGTAGAAATCTTCAATTCTGATCTTCACAATTTTGAGTATCCTGACGGTGAGAGTGCTCTCACCGCATCTCGTCTTTTACCTGATGATGATAATCCTACCAAGGAATGAGGAAGTGAAGCGCTACACGATTCACGCACAGGTCCTCGTTAAGATAATTTTTCATAATCATTTGTCTAAATCAGGAGAATATAGTCATGCTCGTGGTTGTGCTACTTGCTCATCTATTACCTTCTAAAAGACATTAGAGTCAACATTCCTCGTCTTATCATTGATTTCATGTCATTTGACCATTTGATGATTCCCACTAGGAATCTTCCTTACGAGATGATCCTTACCTGACTCTTTAAACATTTCAAAATCAACCTATCGGATGAGAGAGCCTTAAACCCCTCCATTGATATCAACAACACTCTCTTGAAGAGGATGCATGTTGGTGCTCATGTTCAAGCTTCTTCCCATCCTTCCTCACCCCCGTCTAACATTTTGTCCCTGGTTTCTCTTTTTCTGCTGCCAATCCTTACGCAAGTATGATGACCAGCTGAGTGACCTCTCCCTACAGATCACTTCTTCGACTGAGATGATTCTTACAAGCCAGTAAACTATGCGGAGAGAGTAATAGAACGACATGGCCTATGTGTGCTCCTCCATTAGATTCCTTCACTGGTGTGAGGGCTATCATTTCTCCAGGCATGATTAGCTTGTTCCAGCTCCAGATGCTTATGGACGTCCTCTTCCTCCGACTGGTCCACCATTTGATCCATAGATGGCCCCTTAAGATGCCTCTATGGCATATCAACTAGTCGCTGAACCTAAAGATGTGGATGAAGAAGATGATGCTTGACTCCTCCCTATTTTTGATGTATGACAAAAAAGGGGAGAAGTAGATAGTAGTAGAGAGTTATTTTTGTTATTGGACATCTATTTTGTTATTGTGTTACTGGACATCTATTTTGTTTTGGCACTTTGTTTATTTTGACTGTGCGTCTTGATATTTAGACTATGTATTTTGTTAGATACCTAGTTTGTTTTGTTTACATCTGGTATCTTTGTATTTGGTATCTTTTGTTACATTAGTATTGAACACTTCTATTTTGTATACTTATCCTTAAATAGTGGTTGGTGGTTATGGATGGATGGAAAAAAAAACATTTATGCATATGCCTTTATTTATCATATCTTGTTATGCATAATTGTATTACATAGAGCTTTAATATTGAATATCACACTCCTATGCTCTAATTGATAATTGTGTCACATATTGTATATCCTATTTCAATTTTTGATAATTACATGTCGCATCCGTTATATATGCAGATGTTTAGGGGGAGCTTCATTCTAAGACGCTTCCAATTTTATTTAAAATAATTCTATGTGTTTTGTTATCATCAAAAAGGGGAAGATTGTTCGTCCAAAGGTCTCTTGCCCTAATTTTGATGATGATACTCCAATGAAGCTATTTAATCTAATATTTATATCTACATAAGTTTTAGGTAAAAGAATAATTTCATGATAAAATTTAGCTTCAATATAAAGACTCACACGTTTATGAAGCACTCAAAGATGAGAATCCCAGAGCTAAGCTATCAAGATTGAAGTTGAAAATCATTTTAAAGAGACAAGCCCAAGGGACTACTATTTGGCAAAGAAAAGAATTTTTCTTTATTCAATTTTGTAAGAATTTAGTTTGTCAAAACCAAGAGTGGTAAATTCATTAGCTCATGAGATTCACACACACACACACACACAAAACATTGGTTGGAGTTTTGTTTTACAAATCGTTGAACTGATTTCAAAAGTTTACAAAATGATTTTTCTTTATGAAAATATTTCATGTTTTATAAAAGAGATTTATTTTTCTACTAAAACATTTGTCCTATCTTTGATTTTGTGTTTGATCTTTGATCTCACAGTTTTGAACTTTACAAAATATCATGAAATATATTATATATCCTTTTAGTGAAAAATATATCAAAACAGAATTTCATGTTTTTCCAAAAACTGAACTTTGGCTGAATCGGTTGATTGGGCGGTCGACCGAAGTGCACAAAAATTCTATGTGCATGTTGGTCGACCGGGCAGTCGACTGACTGTAAGCACCTTTACTCGTGGTTGAGATCGATTGACTGGCCGATCGACTGATGATCCCCAACAATCAAAAATATGACCGTTGACAGTCGACCGGGCGGTCGACCACCCTGTCTGCTTTTTGCAGAATTTGCTTATAACGGCTATATTGTTAAGAAACTATTTAGTGACTAATAAAAAATGGTTATATTGGTTTCTCTCTATATTTTTAAATACCTATATAAAGAAACCCTATTGACCATTGGTCAAAACTAAGAAAAACAAATTGAATCAAGAGATAACATCTCCAATCCTTCAGATTCAAATTTTCAAAGAGAAAATTTTCAAAGGAGAGAGTTCTTTACCTCAAGTCTTTTTCATTCTCTATTTTATTTTTGATTCTCATACTCTATTAATTACAAGCTTTCCCAACCACAAATCTCAAAGCTAAAAATTAACTCTTGGTTATAGGATTGCTTTAGTAAGATATTTTGGTGATCTTGAGAATGTCATCCACTTCATTGTTGTTGAGAATAATTGTAGAAGTTGAGACCTCATTGCGGGTTCGACATTCATTAGGTGTAGAAGACACCAAGTGAGAGGACTTGTGGGTCCGATTCATTCTTGAGGGAACATGGAGAGTGGTAATTTCGCGGGATCAAACTATAGTGAAAATCCTTCAAGCGGTGAAGGCGGGAACGTAGAGCAAGTGGCTTAAATCTCGAAACAATCCTCTTGTGTTTACAATTGCTTACTTTCTCTTTCTTATCTTTTTACCACACTCTCTCTTTAGTTGCATGTTCTGATTGTTATTCTTTTATTGCAAATCTCTGTTGTGCAAGTTACTATTTGAGTTGTAGATTGTTATTTGCGTGTATTGCTAGACTAAGTTTATTATTCCGCATTATTTGCCATTAATTCTTAGCCATCACCTATTTACCCCCCTCTAGGTGATTTACAGACTCCATGCTTAGCTTTATAGTACATATTATATTCTGTTACAGCATTTGTATACATGTGTAATACTAACATCTTCTGCAGGTACTCCACAGCCCCCGGGCTTAACCGCTCTGCGGTTCTATACTATAACCTTCAGGTTTAATCTCTCTGAGATTTTTAAAGTTCTCTGGACTTTCTATATACTACACCTGTTCATTGCTTTATCGCTAACTCCATTTGAGCGTAGTTACACCATGAGCGCAGCTTCACCACATGCGGTAGAATAGGGTTCATACACTCACTCCATCGTTTGTGTTTATCAGTAGTAACCACGCCGAACATGATGGCGTCTAGTACTATGCGTTAGCTTCGCTCCAGCTTGCTTAGCTCCGCTTGAATGTCCACTTGTTTGCTTGCCCGCTTAGCTATTTGATAATTTAACTATTATTCTTTTCTTGATGGTTGTGAAGAATTTGAAACCATTACTTGCACTATTTTTCAAAAATTTATTGTTTTCTTGTATTCATAACGGTCCCTTCTATCGGCACCGTTTTCCTGTATTCATATCGATCTCCTATATTGGTATCATTTTCCTGTATTTATACCGATCTCCTGTATCAGTATTGCTTTCCTGTATTATAATATACGATAGTGAAGTCTACTGTGCTTATTACTTGACATGCTATTACTTAACACCGGACACCTGCCTGTTATTACTTAACACCTGTATGTTATCACCCGACTTGCTATTATCTGATACCTGCCTGATATTACTTGACGTGCTATTACTCGACATCTTCCATGCCTGATACGTGACTTATAATTATCACATATGAGAATGATGACCTAATATCCTGACATATAGTTTCAGTACAACATGTACTCATAATACACCTGACATGCTCCTGCTTATTCTCGTACACTGATAATTATCTAATAATTACATCATGCTGAGAGGAATAAATGAATACTGGTGTGATGTTTTATTTATAGTAGTCGCAGGACTGACTATTCGTGTTGGTTGTCTTAATCCCCAAATTCGACGACACATGTTCGGGTGTAATATAATTTCCGAGGAGGAAGAGTAGTAGAGGGTCATTGTCTCGGGCAGAGGCGGGACCCACTATAAATATAGTTCATCAATCTTCATCAGTTTCTAATAACCACTCGTCTTGCTCATTATGGATATATGTGTGTTGAGATGTATACCAGGAGACATACCTAGATATACTGACGAGTAATAATAATAAGATACTAACTAACTATCCGTTTAGCTGTTTTGCAAATCAGGCTGTATACACTCGGATTACGGTGACATGAGATAAAGGTATATAGATGAGGGTTTTCTTATTTAGATTATTCCTTCGATGTACTAGTCTTATGAAGCCGTAAACTAAGCTTGTATAATTAGTTTTGCTTGTATTTGGTATGATCAGTTTTATCAGTTTTATAAATTTTATGATATTTTTTAGTTTAGGAGACAATTCAAGTTATATAAAACCAGGATATGGTGATGTGAGATATAAGATATATATATATGTGTGTGTGTGTGTGTGTATATATATATATCCATGAGGGTTTCCTTATTTAGATTATTCCTTCGATGTCTTAATCTCATGGATCGGTAATTTGGGGTTGTATAACTAGTTTTGTCATATTTACTTCACTTGATGTCTCATTGCCTGCTTCTGTATGCCTGTGCTCACGACACGACTTTCAATATATGCTTTTTGATTCGAATTTATTGATACACGTATGCCTGTCTATGCACGCCACTTAACACTCATCTTACCACTCGTTAGGGAGTTCTGACTCTCTTAGACCAACATGTGTAGATCTTGGAGCTTGGACCATGGTGGACTTCCGGGTGATTAGAGTTGTGTAGTGGTAGCGTCGTGGATTAGCAGTTGACCAGTCTGAGGCCCTATCCTTCCAGGCCTCCTGCTCGCCTCTCGACTTTTTCTTTTGTAACTCGTGAGCTCTTTTTGTACTGTTCATGCTTGTATATCTCTTTATATTCTCGCATTTGTACCTATCGGTGATGTAATATTCTTATAATATTGTGTCACATCTTATGATAACTTTGTAATTGTACTCATATGTTGAAATATATAATGCACCATATACTTTCCTAGTCTTATTCTTGCCTGTATTGATGCTTAGTGTATATATGTGAGGGTATTTCTAACCTAGGTATATATATATTGAGTAATGTCTTCGTACCCGCTAGATCAGGGCGTTACACTTCTTGAGCCTAAGATACCTAACTAATTGATCATTAGATTTGTTAATAAATATAACTCTCTTTTTAACTTACTTAATTATCTTTCACGTAAATGCTTAGACTTGTGAGGCTAAAGTATCTAACTAATCATAAATTTAGGTTTGTCATACTTTATACATATATTAATATTTTTTTAAGTACTAAGAAGTCTTCATCATCCCAAGTTTAAGCAAATGTGTAAGTGTGGATAAGATGTATAATCACGTAGACAAATTCTAAATGACATTCAATTTTTCAGATTTTTCATCTCTTCTCAAAGAATTAAGGAATTTATCAAATTGATATCTATCCAATTCAAGCTATATAATCACCTTAATACTAAATAATCTTACTGAAATATTGTTTTTATTTAGAAAAAGAAAAAGAAGATCTAGTAAAATCCTAAAAAAAACTTAAAAATAAAAAAAGAAAAATCCTAGATTCCTCCCCGATAGCTAAACCTTGGAATGTCCTCATACAAAGCAAGATGAATCAGTAATATATGCAAATCACAAATAAATACCACCTTCCAAAAAACCAAGTTATCTTTTTAAATATTATGAAAAACTCATATTTAAGAAACTACCCATGCGTATATAATTTTCAGAAACAAGAAATCATAAACATTGTTAAATTGGAACAAAATCACCTAGAAAAGATTTCAGAATTTGGTTGCATTTTTTCAAGGCGAATTAGCCGTCTGGACGACTATTTCGCTGTCCATATTTCTCTGATGGCCTTGGTATTTTTTAACATGTTTGGTCCATTTTTGTAGTTGATCTTGTATTTCTGCTTCTCTTGTAGCACTGATTATGGGACAAAGGAACAAAGAAGGATATCCTAAAGCGAAAAAGAAAAATAGTTAGTATTTCTATTTACAATAAATTATCTCCTTACTTGATTAATCGATTCCACCATCGAGAAAGCTTGCCACTTTCCCAATGTATTCTCTTCAGAGGAGATTTGGAAGAGCTCAATTTCTTCTTAGCTTAGCTCGAATCATCTCCAATTTACTTTTTGTCATTCTCAACTTCAGTCTATGCTTCTTTAGATTGGTCCTTTTTAAACTTTGCATGCAACAGATCATCCAATCGTCATCCTGTAGGAAAGCATCTTCAACTTGCAAAAAGACATGTCCATTAACAATAGACAAATACTTGAAATTGTAAAACATGCTGATTCATCAAGTAAAGTCTCTTCAAACGATTGATATGTTGGTGTCTCATCAAAAGTGTAAATACTCAAGTCAAGTTTCTTTCTTTCGAAAGGAACTCTAGTTTTGAGTATAACTTTTTCAACTTCAGGTTCTTCAATACTTTCTGGGGATTTGGAGGAGCCTCTGGTTTAAGATGGAACTCAAAATCATCAGGGGACGGCGAATTAGCCGATCATACGACGGATCCGCCGTCTGACTTGAGATTCTGCTGATGAATTTTTTCAACAGGATATTATATCCTCATTTTCCTATTCTATGATTTTTGTTGTTGTTTCTTCTGCATGTGGTACTGATAAGTGTGTGACAAGCATCTTCATATAATTATTGTACCACTTAGGCTCCTTCTTGGTGCTTAATTCTTCCACTTTATGTGCTTCAACCTTTTCTTGCTCTTCAGACTATTTTCTGATATTACTTAGCGAACTCTCCTAGGACTCATTGGCTAGCATGGTAATAGTTTGACTCCCTTGACCTACAAGAGCTTGTATGGATGCAGTTATATCTTTTTCGTACTGAGCCATGGTTGTTGCAAGTTGTGCCAATACTTCTTCAAAAATTTGTATCTTCTTCGTTTGTGGTTCAAAATATTGAGGCTCAAAATCATAATTGTTGTAGTTTCACGGAGGGTTTTTTGAGGGTTTTGATGATCTCTCCAAGCCGGATTGTAGGTGTAGGTGTTTACATAATATGGACAATGAATATAATCATGATTTTCTCAACACCAATCGCATGCTTGCATTAGCTCATATTCTTATGAAGACCATTGATAATTGAAATTTATCGACCTGAAAAGGCAAAAGAAAAGAAATAAAAATAAAATAAAGATAAATTTCAATGTAAAACTAGAGTCAAATGGTATTGATACTAATAAAGATAAACAATCTCTGACAATGATGCCAAAAACTTAATTTGCAAATTAGCAAATATACCAAATCGTTACAAGTTATAAAGTGATGAATAGAGTATCAAATCCACATATATTGTTATCTTATTAAGTATCAAAGGTGTATTGACTCAAAACTTTACTTGAAAGATGGATGAAGATAGAGAAGTAAATTAAACTAAAAAGGTATTGATTTTGAATAGGAAAAATACTAGGGCAATTGATTTCAATAAGTTAATAATCTAATTTAACAAATTGATTGTGCTAATAACTATATATTGCTCATGTTAACAATCAAAAAATCTTTTTTAATTAATAATCTCCATCGAGCGTCATTTAAACTAATTTTGAAGTAGAACCCACAATCTGTTAATCTAGTGAATTTACTAGCTAAAACAGTATTAAGATCTATAATTTTTCTCTAAAGATTGCATAACTTATGCTTCTCTTATTGTTCTCAACCTATAGGAAGTGATTTCTAATCCTATAAAGCGTTACTAGGTTATCTCCTGTCGGTCTCCAACCTAACTATCAATATAGTTGCTGCAGTCAACTAATAGACATAAAAAAGAAAAAAAGAACTTAACATACATAAATCTAACATGAAGAACGGAGTAGTAATATAAAACTAATACAAAACATTAAAATTAAATCTTTATAATAATTGCCTACATCAATGCCCTAGCTATGAATAATTAGTTCATGATAAAGAAGTTGCAAAATAAAACAATAATCATGAATTTAATCTTCATAAAGTAAATTAAAAGAGAAAGAAAATTATAAGATCAATTTGAGGATCACGTCTAATCCTTCATTGTCACTTTTATTCTTATCTTTTTCTTCTTATGAACCACCCGAATTTTTCTCTAAAAATCAAAATTTTGTAAGAAAGAGTATTTACAAGGGAGATTAAAACCTAAAAACTTAATAAAAATAGGGGTCATTGTAGAGAGTTTTACACAAGATTTTTAAAAAAGAATTTGTATTTAAATTTTTGAAAGAATTTTGAAAATCAAGAAAATAAGTTTTTAGAAAAATAAATTTTGTACTTCAAATTTCTATATCTTTAAAAAGATTTCTCAAGAACTTCAATTTAAAAAATTCTAGTTTTCTCAAAAATTTGAGCTATCATCTCTATATCTGTCCTTATAAGATTCTTATATTGTGACATTTCTAATTTGTGATTTTTGTGATCACCAAGTGTTATAATATTCATTTGCTTAGTGCTTTGCTCTTGAATAGAGGAGTATTTATTTTCTGCATTCCTCTTGGGTAGAGGACTATTGTCTTAGTGCCCTTCTCTTGAGTAGAAGATTGAAGATTGTATTTTTTGTGGAGATAGTAGAAATCCTTCATTACGGTGAAGGCGGGAACGTAGAACAAGTGACTTGAACTTCAAAACAAATCTCTTGTGTTTGCGTTTGCCTCTCTCTCAAGTCAACTCTACTCTTGTTTATATCTTTTCTAATTATTGTTACTCATTCATATATGCTTGATATTGTTTATGTGCTTATGCTTGCTTGATCTAAGAAAACTATTAAAGCACCTTAAAAGATATTAAAGAGGAATCTTGAGGAGAAGTTTTAGAGCCCTTCACTAAAAATTCGGCTACACTTCTCGGTTATAATTTAAGTGTTGTATTTTGATAGTTTAAGTTTTAAATTTTCACATTTGTTAGCCGATCACCTATTCATCCCCCTCTAGGCGATTTATAGTGTAGTGTATGGAGAATGGGGCCCTACACCTTCTTATATATATGTGACACAAACCCTAATCTGGCTCCCCAAGAAATTTTCTTATCTTAGATTAAAGCTCATCCTTACGACTAAGATCCGACATTTCACATTGGGCTCCTTAACCTAGTCCATATATGAACCAGGTTCATAATGGACTTATGTGTTGGTGATTTTAGCCACAAGGGTTGGATGGTTGATTCTCACTACAAGCAAGATAGGGAAGTGTGGTATGTGTAAATGTAGGTAATACACAACACAGAAAAGAAAAACGCAAGAGATTTTACATGAAAACCCTTAATCGAGAAAAATAACGAAGAGAAAGAGGAAATTTCACTATAATTCTCAAGTTATAGGAATTAGAGGAATTGTTCGTCAGAGTCTCAGTGTTGGACTTGACTTACAATCCCTCTTTTCGTTGGAGGAGAAGGTCTATATATGCTTCTGATCTGTGTGCGTGGAGGCAGATGGCACGGGCCTGATCTTTGTAACTGCATGATTTGTACATGTCAATTTGTTATAACAGCTGCGATTACGGGCGCTGGATTGCTGGGATTACATGCAAAAAAATTCACTATTGCCTATAACTATTCGCGTTGAGGACATTACACGTTTTGAACATGGAGGCAGATAGGGCTGCGTAACAGTCGGTGGAGATCATAAATGATCCATTGTCATAGTTGTCTTGCGTGGAGCTGAAGTCTCTGGGATGAAGGGAGCTCTGGGATAGCTTAAAGCATCAGAGTTGTCGGACTGTAGTATTCTCGAAACGAAGAGTGATTTTGGTATGATCTGAATGACTACAGGAGGATGCAGAATGATGGAGGCTCTCTAGCTTGGACAGATGTCATTATCCTGGTGATGGTCAGTTTTTGACCATTACAGATGCCCCCGCTATTTTGTTTCTCGGAGACTGTGAAAGAGAAATCAGAAAAGTAGAGGTGGTAGGAGATTACTTCATCTTTATGCTTATAGGCAGGGAAAATTGGATCATAAATGCATGGAGATCGTGCTGATGGCCGACAGCTAGCATGCCAATTTGTTAGATTCTTGAGACTTGTAACTGGCATCCCTTCGAATCTTGGTGCACTGATGACTGATATCGTGTGGCAACTGCACTTGATATTATGCCTTCTTGGTTAACCGAAAATCTCAGAATGTGAACTGACTCTTCAATGCTTGGAAATTTGAATTAGAGATGGTTCGGCTCCTCTTTCTTCTATAAATAGAATGGAACCTTTGGTGGAAATCAACTCTCCAATCTCCTCCTGCAAAAAACCTTCATCTCTAAGTTCCTCCTTTGTTGCCTTGCAGGATCACCATGCATTCTTTTTTCCTCTTCATCAGATGGAGAAAAGAAAGGGAAAGAATAATGGTGGAAGAGATGATGGTCGTGCTCTCGCCACATCGGAGTCAGGTTAGCGCACCATATTAGTCGTCGTAATGAACCTGTTATGCATATTAGCGAGCTTACTGCTACCGGAGGCAATTGCTTGGTGGCCAGCTTTGATTGGAGCCGATGATTTAGTTCTGAGTCACCTGATTTTTAGGGGGTGAGGTTCATTCTTTGCATTCTGAACCTCTTTCCTTGTAGGGTGTATGAGAAAGGAAGAGAGGGAGCTCATTGGTCACGTGCACTAGTGAATCGCTTCTCACCTTGGGCCCATACCTCTTCCTCAGCACACCAAAGTGGATATGTGCTGTTGTCTCCCTCTGGGGTGTTTTGCCAGAGTTCATCTTGTTAGACATTACTGCCTCGCTCTTATAAGGCTTTTTAGGGATCATCATGGTGAGCGATACTGGTCTGACTGCCTTGGAGGCATGTGAGCTATTGTCGAGGCATATAGTTGCCTGCTCAGGAGCCATGGAGTGAATGACTGCTACCTTGGAGAGCTGTATTTCTTTGTCAAAGTGTAAACACAGAGATGTAGACAGATTTCTTGTATTCCATTTGTCAGATGTAAAGACATAATAAAATGTAATGAAATGAATGCATGTATTTGTAACGAAAATAACTTAGTCATATTTAGATCTTACCTTGTCTGTATTGCGTGGAATAATCATATTTATAAATTATATTTATGTCATGTTTAATTAAATGAATTGATTATCTTATTTAATAAATCATGATTATTGGTAAACCACTATAAATTTTATTTAATAAATCATGATTATCGAAAAATCTCTATAAATAAAGATGTGTTAGTAATTACTAATATTTGAGGATGAGTCTCCGTCTTTAACGTACAGATTTTGGCTCCGAGATAGGGGAAGCCTCATCTACAGAGGTGGATTGGTCCGTTTGGATGGCTGCCCAATTTGGAGGGGGCAAACTGAGGGGAGCCCGAAGGCAGATGTTTGTGTTATTGTTCTCGTGTGGGGGGACTTTCCTCCTCAGACCATACAAATAGAGGACTCTGAGTAAGGGAAGCCCTCAGCTATGAAGTTGGATTAGCAGTTGCCCAATCGAGAATGAACCTTCCGGGCGATAGTTGCCCGATTGGGGATGAGCCTAAAAGTTGTCTAATTGGGAAAGAACCTTTTGGACGGTACTAGCCCAACTAGGGATGAGCCTAAGGGAGCCCAGAGGTGCATGTTTGTGTTATAATTCTCAAGTGGGGGATTCCCTCCTCAAAACGCATAAATGGAGAACTTTGAATGAGAGGCCCTCAACTATAGAGTTCAACTGGCAGTAGCCTAATCGGAGATGAACCTTTCGGTTAGCAGTTTCCCGATTGGAGATGAGTCTGGCAGTCGTTTATTTGGGGATGAACCTTTCGGATGGTAGTTACCCAACCAAGATGAGCCTAAGGGAGCCCAGAGGTGGATGTTTGTGTTATGATTCTCGAGTGGGGGCTTTCCTCCTCGAAATGCACAAACAAAGAACTCTAAGTGAGGGATCCTCAGCTACAAAGTTCTAACAAAGTTCGACTGACAGTAGCCCAATTGGGGATGAATCTTTCTGATGGTAGTTGCCTAATTATGGATGAGTCTGGCAGCTGCCCAGTTGGGGATGAACCTTCCGGACAGCAGTCGCCATCAGGGATGAGACTAGCAGTTGCCCAATTGGACATGAACCTTTTAGGTGGTAGTTGCCAATTGGGATGACCTTGAGAGAGTCTGAAGATGGATGCTGATGTTGTCAATCCCGAGCGGGGAAAATTCCTCCGCGGATATGCAATTATACGACTCTGGAAAAAGGAGCTTATAGGCTGGTCGAATGAGGGCCGACGAGGAGGTTCGACAGATCCTATGAAGGATGTAGGAAAGTGATTAAGAATCAGTACGTAATTTTATTAAATGACTTTAATAAAATACATGAAATTTGAATGAGATACATGGAGTAGTATTTGCTAGAGAAACTTTTTTGTTCTTATTTGTCAGATTGAATTTAGTCAATCGCTCTGAAATGAGTGACCATGTTTGTGGTCGAGTCGGAGAGGGAGCTTTCTGCCATCCTTCTCTCTTGGACGCAGCTCTGGGTGTAAAGACGTATCCCTAAGGACAAGGTCTTCAAGATACTTACGAAGGAACCAACATTGGGCAGTTCGATGCCCTTTGCAATCATGAAAAAAGCGGTAACCCTTCACTCTGGGATTGGTGGGATGGTGTTGGTTTGGCTTCAGACGCTTCACCCAAGGTTGACTCTTGATGGATTCAAAGACATCCTGGATAGGGAGTTTTAGTGGGGTGAAGCTGTCATTCACTCGGTAAGCTCAGAGTAGACTCTGCTGGGGGTTTGAGAATGGCTACTTCTTAAAAGCACCTCATCCACGACTCTGGTTGTCAACGGAGGGGCCTCCGTGATGCAGTTTTGGTTCTCAGTCGTCACCATGGTTGAGAAATTGATTTGTAGAGCTTTTCATCGCCTCTTCTAGCTGGATGTATGATTGAGCTGGTTATAGGACTTCACTCTAACAGGTGACATTGTACTTCACCAGATGTTTGTACAACGAGTGGGTAACCCACAGTCCGCTGATGAATGCGAGAGCACAGACATCCTCACTACAGTTGTGTACTTTTGTTAGCTGACTCTAAAAGTGGTTAATGTATGTCTTAAGACTATCAGAGGGTCTTATCTTGATGGAGAGGAGGTAGTTGTTGTTTTGCTTGAACTCTTGGCGAGAGGAGTACATCGAGAGGGACAACTTGCTGAGATCCTCAAAGTTGTGGATCGACTACGATGGAAGAGAGTAAAACCAATCATAGGTTACTCCCTTCAAATTAAAGCAGAAGACCCGACAGAATATGGGGTCATTCCAAGCATAGATCACCATCTTATCCTGATGCTAGCGCAGACACTGAATTGGACCGCTCAGAACGTAGTAGAAGTCAAAGGCCGGAGTCATGAATTTCATTGAAAATGCACACCACAATATGTTGGCCCAAAGGCCTATTACTCTAGTTTTGATGATGATTAACTCATGTAGTTATAGTACTAAATGATCTTGTATTTAATAAGTTTCAGATATTTATCAAGATCTTAGTTGGTGTTTAGCTTTAACAAAACATTCAAAGTCAAGTTTGAAGCTAGTACGTGTTGATTTAAAAGCTCATACTTAAAAATCGCATCAAGTAGTCAAAGTGGAGTCTAACTCATGGATCAAGTTTGGATCAAGTCAAGATGGAGAAGAAGATTTTTAAGAGAAGACTTGAGTCCATATTTGTAAGTTTAAGATTTTTATTTTAGGATAAAATGTAAAAGATAGATTAGTTGTGTATTGCTCAAGCTCATTTACACACACACACAAAATATATTATATTTTTCAAGTTGAAGTTTTGTTTTTGAAAAATATAGTTTTGATCTTCAAATTATACACCTTTTGGTTTCATGAATAGATTTCATCAAAACAAGTTTACATGGTTTATATATATATATATATATATATATATATATATATATATATATATATATATTAGATTCCATTCATATACACTATTGCTTTATATTATTTAAATAACTTAGTTTAATGAGTTTATATCATGTGTTTAAGTTTTGTATTTATCAAAACTTTTATTTAAGAGCTTATTGTCAAAAATAAGTATATTTCATATTCTTTATGTATTGGATCTATCCATACACATATACTTTAAAAGTGTTTAAATATCTTAGTTTTGTATTTATATAAGTTTGAAAAAAAAATCAGTTTTTCATTTTGAAGTTTGGTTTTGAAAAATATGATTTTTAATTTAAGCTTTAAATTCTATGCCTAAAAAATAGTTCAAATCGTTTGTAATATGTGTTAATTTTTTATCACACATATTTGTACTTCAAAGTATTTATATGAATCTATTTTTGTGAAATTTATAAGATTTAAATAAAATTTTTATGGGTTCTCAAAGTTAGAATTTTAACTTAACATTTTGGGTCTGGCCTGCTGTCGGCTGACCTAGCGGTAGACGTGGACAGATACGTGCACGCACCCAATACCCTTGGCTCGATCGACGGTAGTTAGGCTCGGTCGACCGACTGTCTTCACCTAACTCTCGTTGGGTGCCGGTAGACCGAACGGTCGACCGACAGAGAGAAGATCTCTCTGTGGCTTGGGAACGGTCAACTGTAACCCCAACGATCGTTTTTATGGCCGTTGGCTGGTCGACCGACCGATTGACTAACATGTCATTTCTGACCCCCAACGGCTAGTTTTCTGTAGCCTATAAAATGTGATCTTTTGGCCAGTTTTGGGTAAGACTTTCACAAGTGTTTTAGAGAGCTCTTCACAGAGTTTTACAATAAGTTTTCGAGCTTAACTTTCATATCAGAAGGAGAGTTTTCAAGAGTATTTTTCTTAAGTTTTCAAAAGAGTTTTCTTGAGTTTTTCACTACTCAATCTACCTTGTTTTCTCATACAAGATTGAGCTTTTCATTGCTATATTAATCCTCTAGGATCATTGCATGTGAGAGAGTTTATTTTTGTGATCAAGAAGTGATCACAAGTGTTCCACCCCTTGTATTTGAGGAGTTGTAGAGGTTGTGGCCTTGGCAAGCTTGCAGGTTCACGCGTGTTGTTCTTGTGGGAACAAGTGAGAAACTTACGGGTCCAAGAGTTCTTGAGGGAGCTCATTGTAGGTGTTGCGGCACTGAGTGATCTTGCGGGATCATTATAGTGAAAATTCTTCATTGCGGTGAACGCGGGGATGTAGAGCAAGTGGCTCGAATCTCGAAATAATTCTCCCGTGTTTGCGATTGCTCATCTCTCTCTCAACTCACTTGTATTTATATCTTGCTTGCTCTCATTGTTATTATCTTTATATGCTTGATATATAATTGTGCTTAATTCACTTGTTTGGGTTGTTTAATATCTAACATTTACTTTCACTATATATTCATTGCATGCTTGATATTGTGCTTACACTAGTATTAAACTAAGAGAGTTATAGCAGCACCTCAACTCTTAATTTAGAGGAATCTTGAGGAGAAGTCTAGAGGTTTTCACTAGGAATTCGGTTTCACTCTTTGGCTATACGTTGTGTGTATTTTTAGTTTGCAAAATAGTTTTAATTTTGCATTGTTTGTGCATTTGATTAGCACGTCACCTATTCATCCCCCTCTAAGTGACCTACAAGTGGTATTAGAGCTTGGTGCTCTTGATTTGGGTTTAACAACCTAAAATTAAAGATTCTTATTTTGCTAATCACAATATTTGCATACACGTACATGGATTCATGTCTCCTCCCATATTTGATATTCTTAACTTCCAAAATTAGAAAGTTAAGATGTCTATGTATCTTAAATCCCTAAAAATTCATATTTATTTTGCTACTATTAAGAATTCATATTTATTAATGGCAAATATCTTGAGGCTAATGCAAAAGTCATCCATGCTCTAAAGTCAACCCTAAATAATAAATATCTATTTAGGGTTTCTAACATTGATTCGGCTTGTATAATCTGGAACACTCTCATCACTCTTGATGAACAAACACCACATGATAAGGAGAGTGACTCGGATGAAAAAAATACCACTTTCAATATGTGCTGCATGGTCCAAGGGGATGACCCCTTTGAGGTAAATTCTGACTCCGAGCTTGATGAAGATGTTGACATGCCATATGATGAGCTTGCATTATTTTATGAACAACTTCTTAAAAAATATGAATTATTAAAGAAAGAAAAAGATTCTTTTAAAAAATAAATTTGAAATTATTTCAAAAGAAAAATGAATCTTTGAAAAATCAAGTAATTTGATTTCGAAAGAAAAAGAGATTGTTTGAAAGAAAATGATTTTTTAAAGAAGAAAATAGTTTTGAAAGAAAAAGAAAATAATTATATTTCGAATGAGAAACATGATTTTAATTATTGTCATGTTTCTTATGCTCATGTTTCTTATTCTAAAATTAATAATGATATTTATATTTTGAAAAAGAACATCGATTGTTTAGGCTACACTTTGAACTAATGTGCATTTAACCATAGTAGATTGAAATCTACGTTTCGTAAGAAACAAATTTCACACATGCATGCACATCCTACACAACACACACACCTTATGTACACCATACTCACATGCTAGAGTGCACACATGTACACATTGTAACCGCAAACGCCATCTTGCAAGATTTTATTTTGATAGGTTATATTCTTCAAAATTTGTAAATAAAAATATTTAGGTTCCTATTGCTACTAACCTCCATGACCCAAAAAGAAAATATGGGTACCAAAATTCTCACCTTGTGTCTTTGATGTAGGTGTGGACTCTCACAAAACGTGAGAGGATTGGTGCCTTGGTAGTAGATGCACTTAGCCCTTGAAGGTCAAACCAAATTGATGCATCGTTCTTGAGGAGTTTTGGTGGGAGGACCACCTTATTTTGAAGAAAAGATTGGCTTCATTGGTATTGGTAACTATTTCATACACCACTTAAAATATTTTTAAATACTTATATGCTAGTGTAAGTAACCTAGACTCCATCATATAAATTTTGTGCTTATAATTGAGTTGATTGTTGCCTAAGCTATGCATGTATTTTTGAAAATTATGTTCATGTTTTCTCATAGACTTGCATGCCTATTTCTTTTTGTTGATTCATATTTTAATATGCTTTAGTTAAAGCATATATTGATTTAAATGTTTATATCATATATGTATGCGCAAATATTATTAAAACTTGTGTTATACATGTACAATTTTTGAGTTACATGTTATACATACTCTATTTCATTTATGTACTTAATATATATTTGATTGTACATTGTATGTCCTAATTTTGATGATTCTTGCATGATTATATGATATATCATATTTTGAAAAAAAGAAGAATTTCATGTTAGTTTTGTTTTGAGCCTTATTAATTTATTTTATGAATATATTATTTATATGATTATGGTGCACTAATTTTTACTGTTGGTTACTCATGACTTTGTTTCTCATGAGCTCTTTTATGTGCTTCATAAATTTTGAGTGTCAATTTTTTGTGTAATATACATGTTTTCATGAGATACATATTTTGATTCATCTTGAACTAGTTCTTTTTAAAAAAACTATTTTAAACTAGTTCTTCTCTAGGTAGAGTTTTCAAGCTATAATTATTTTCAAATCTTATTTTTGTTAACCCCTACCCTATAAGGGTGGTTGGTTGGGAGACCATGCCTTGTATGTTCTTATTAAATATTTTTTTAAACATGTGCATGAAAGGGTGGTTGTTATGAGTTATACATAATTTAATGATATTTCATTTGTGTATACTCATACGTGTTTTCTATATACATATGCATCATATTTCAATTGGTATTTTGATCATACATACATATATATGATTTCTTGTGCTAGATTATAAAGTTCATACATATGTTTATAGCACAAATTGCTTTAGGTTAAGCTTGATTTAGTTCTAAATGTTAATTGATATTTTTTTACAAGCTTATGCATCATTTCAAAAAAGAGGGAAGAAAAATTCTTTGACTTAAAATAATTTAATTGATTTATCAAAATTTGTTTATTGATTTCAAGTGATATCAAAATCTTCAATTGCTATCTTAATATTTATGTTTATTGGTTTAACAAAATTTGCTTTTGTTGTTTACAAGAGGTATCAAAATTTGTTGTTTGTTTTAATTATTTTAAATGGTATCAAAATTTGTTTTAAGTAGTTTTCAAAATTTGTCTTGATATGTATTGCTTATATGCAAGAGGAGCTTAACATCTTCTCTATATATAGATTCATGTTGAGTGTATTTTATATAAAAAAACTTAACCTCTTTTCTTTTTATGGTACACGTGTGTAGGGGGAGCTCAACATCTCCATCTATATATTGAATATTATGCTTATATGGGTTAGAGTCTAGTCATCCCTAATGCATGTATGCAAGGGGAGTTAACTTAACGTCTCTCCTCTTCATAAATTTATTTCACATATACATTTATCTTGTTTATTTTTTTCACCCCTTTGTTGATGAATTGACAAAAAGGGGGAGAAGAATTGAGAGAGTTTATACATGCATGTTTAATATTTATTGTTTATACATATATGTTTGTTTTTGTTTAATATTTTGTTATGTGCTTCATTGAATATCTTTATGTTTTATGCTATGCATGAGTTAAGGAGGAGCTTCTATGAAGCTTATCTTTAATTCATGCAATATAACTCCATGAGCTTTGTCATTATCAAAAGGGGAGAGATTGTTGGCCCAAAGACCCATCACTCTAGTTTTGATGATGATTAACTCCTATAGTTATAGTACTAATAATCTTGTATTTAATAAGTTTCAGATACTTGTCAAGATCTTAGTCGGTGTTTAGCTTCAACAAAAGATTCGAAGTCAAGTTTTGAAGGTAGCACGTGGTGATTCAAGAGCCCACGCTTCAAAATCGCATTAAGTACTCAAAGAGGAGTCTAGCTCATGGATCAAGTTTGAATCAAGTCAAGATGGAGAAGAAGATTTTTAAGAAAAGATTTTTAAGAGAAGACTTGAGTCCATGTTTGTAAGTTTAAGATTTTTATTTTAGAATAAAATGTAAAGGATAGATTAGTTGTGGATTGCTCAAGTTCATTTACACACACACAAAATATCTCATATCTTTCAAGTTTAAGTTTTGTTTTTGAAAAATATAGTTTTTTATTTTATCTTCAAAGAATACATCTTTTGGTTTCATGAATAGATTTCATCAAAATAAGTTTATATGGATTATATGTGTATTGGATTCCATCCATGTATACTATTGCTTCATATTGTTTAAATAACTTATTTTGATGAGTTTTTATCATGTGTTTAAGTTTTGTATATATCAAACCTTATTTGAGAGTTTATTGTCAAAAATAAATATATTTCATCTTTTTTGTGTATTGAATTCTATCCACACACACTATGCTTAAAAAGTATTAAATATCTTATTTTTTATTTATATAAGTTTTGAAAAAAATCGGTTTTTCATTTTGAAATTTGGTTCTGAAAAATATGATTTTTATTTTAAGCTTTAAATTTTATGAGCCAAAAATAATTCAAATTAATTGTAATATGTGTTGATTTTTGATCACATATATTTATACTTCAAAGTATTATATGAGCCTATTTTTGTGGAATTAATGGGATTTAAATAAATTTTTTAAGGGTTTTCAAAGTTAAAACTTAAAACCCTTAACATTTTGGGTCTGGGCTGCTGTCGGCAGATCAAGCGGTCGACCGAGCGGTCAGCGTAGGTGCACAGATACGTGCACGCATCCAATATCTTTGGCTCGGTCAACCAGCGGTCGACCGACTGGCTTCACTGAACTCTCGGTTGGGTGCCGACCGACCGAGCGATTAACCGACAGAGAGAAGATCTCTCTGTGGCCTGGAGACGGTCGATCGGGCGGTCAACTGATAACCCCAATGGTCATTTTTACGACCGGCCGATCGACCGATAGGTCATTTCTGACCCCCAACGGCTAGTTTTCTGCACCCTATAAAATGGGATCTTTTGGCCAATTTTGGTTAAGATTTTCACAAGTGTTTTAGAAAGCTCTTCTATAGAGTTTTTCAACAAGTTTTAGAACTTAACTTTCATATCAAAGGAGAGTTTTTCAAGAGTGTTTTTCTTGAGTTTTCAAAAGAGTTTTCTTGAGTTTTTCACCACTCAATATACCTAGTTTTCTAACACAAGCTTGAGCTTTCCATTAGTATATTCATCTTCTAGGATCCTCGTATGTGAGAGAGTTTGTTTTTGTGATCAAGAGAAGTGATCACAAGTGTTCCACCCCTTATATTTGAGGAGTTGTAGAGGTTGTGTCTCGGCGAGCTTGCGAGTTCGCGTGTGTTGTTCTCGTGGGAACAAGTGAGGGACTTGCAGGTCCAATAGTTCTTGAGAGAGCTCATTGTAATTGTTGCGACATCGAGTGAGCTTGCGGGATCGTTATAGTAGAAATCCTTCATTGTAGTGAAGGCGAGGACGTAGAGCAAGTGGCTCGGACCTCGAAACAATTCTCCCGTATTTGCGATTGCTCATCTCTCTCTAACTCACTTGTGTTTATATCTTACTTGCTCTTATTGTCATTATCTTTATATGCTTAATATATAATTGTGCTTAATTGATATACTTGGCTGGGTTGTTTAATATCTAGCATTGCTTTCATTGTATATTATTGCATGCTTGATATTATGCTCACCCTAGTATTAAATCAAGAGAGCTATAATAGCACCTCAGCTCTTAATTTAGAGGAACCTCGAGGAGAAGTTCAGAGCCGTTCACTGGGAATCCGGCTTCACTCTTTGGTTATACATTGTGTGTAGATTTAGTTTACAATATAGTTTTAATTCCACATTATTTGTGCATTTGATTAGCACGTCACCTATTCACCCCCCTCTAGATATCCTACAAAATATGCTATCGAAAAAGGGGGAGTTGGAAGCATCAATGGTAACGGCTTTGAGTCTGACGTAATCCAACACCCCTGCCTCCTCAACTTGCTTTTGTATAAGCTTGTTGAGATCTTGGACGCAGATGAACTCCTCGGTCTTTCTCCGAGTATGATTATGCTAATCTCTTGTATGAAGATAGGACAAATCTCACCCGCCGTCGGATCACTTTGAAGGCATAGGGAGGCTGTTCTGTGACGCCTCTAGCTTTGGGTGTGTTCGCTAAATTGCATCTTCGTATCAGTGGCCCATTTTGCAGTGGAGGTGGCCCCTGGGTGCTTTGGAGAGCTGTGATCTAGACGAGAAGCTGGTCGTTTAGACGCTTCAATTCCTTTCGCTTGTAGGTCGTGTTCTCTCGATCGAGTGCCATTTGCTCCTGTACGTGGTTTAGTAAAGCTTGCTACTTTGCCATTTTCTCCTTCATATCAGCGAATATTTAAAGGAGTTGGCCCTCGTACGTCGATGGTGGGTGGGCGTCTCAGTTGTCCTTTGGGAGAACGAGGAGGCAGGCTCATCCATGACAAAGATAAGATTGAGGCTGCTTGGGGGGATGACACCCCCAGTGATGGCAATGTATTTGCCTTTGGAGTGTTGGCCCGAAGGCCCATCACTCTAGTTTTGATGATGATTAACTCATGTAGTTATAGTACTAATGATCTTGTGTTTAATTAGTATCAGATATTTGATCAAGATCTTTGTTGGTGTTTAGCTTCAACAAAGGATTTAAAGTTAAAAGTTTTGGATCTAACACGTGTTGATTCAAGAGCTCGCGCATCAAGGTTGCATCAAGTACTCAAGAGGAGTCTAGCTTATTGGATCAAGTTTTGGACCAAGTCAAGAAGGAGAAGAAGACCTTCAAAAGAAGATTTCCAAGAAGACTTGTGTCATGTTTGTAAGTGTCAAGATTTTATTTTTAGATAAAATGTAAAGGATAGATTAGTTGGTAGATTGCTTAAGTTCATATACTCACACACAAGATTTATATGTGTTTTCATAATAGAGTTTTCGTTTTGAAAAATACCAGTTTGATTTTTAAGATTCAAAATATACATGTGTTTTATCAAAACTTATTTTAGAGCTTATTGTCAAAAACATAGATATTTCATTATATATGTATAGTGGATCATATCCATACACACTAAGTTTCAAAAGTGTTTAGAATATCTTGTTTTTATATTTGAAAAAGTTTTGAAAAAAATCGTTTTTGAAAAATACAGGTTTTTGTGTAAGGTAAAACTTCTATATTACAATAATAGTTCAAAATGTTTATAATATATTTTAATTTTTAATCAAACATGTTTATATATTAAATTATATCAATGAATTTATTTTTGTAGAATTTATGAGAATTTATGGGATTTTATTGAAGATAAAAAGACCATGTTATAAATCCCTTAATTGTTGACTGGCCTTCTCCCGGTCGGCCGCTCTGGTTGATCGATGTGCATAAACATGCACAGCAAGGGCCAGTCGACCACACGGTCGACCGACAGAGAGTCTCTGCTCTCTGTAAAAGGCCCGATCGATCAGGCGGTCGACCGCTAAGTTTCCCAATGGTCGGAAATCCGACCGTTGGTGGCCGACCGACAGCAGGATTTTCCTGCTGTGTTATCCCCAGCGGCTAGTTTTTGAAAGCCTATATATTGGGAACCCCTTAGGCTATTTTCTACAAGATTAAAAGAGAGTTTCTGGGCTAGTTTTTCCTACCTATCTCAGTGGTTTTCTCCACATGTTTTAGAGTAAATATTTCCAAATCAAAAGGAGAGTTTATCAAGAGTTTTCAAAAGTGATTTCTTGAGTTTTTCACCACCAAATCAATTCTAGTTTTCTCACACACACTTGAGCTATCCATTGCTATATCAATCCTATAGGGATATTTGTTGTTAGAGTGTTTTAGGTGATCAAAGTGTTGTGATCACCAAGTGTTCTACTTTATAATTGAGGAGGCGAACTTGTGGGTTCACGTTATTTCAAGTTCTAGAGAGAGCTCGGTGTAGAGGTGCGGCCTCGGCAAGTTAGTGTGCTTGCGTGTGTAGTTCTTGTGGGAATAAGAGAGGAACTAGTGAGTCCAAGGAGTTCTAGTGTGAACTCGTTGTAGGTGTTGCGGCACCGAGTGATCCGGTGGGATCGATTCTAGTGAAAATCCTTCATAGTGTTGAAGGCGGGGACGTAGAGCAAGGGTGCTCGAACCTCGAAACATATCTCCCGTGTTTTCGATTGCTCTCTCTATCTCTCACTTGTATTTATATCTTGCATGCTTACATTGCTCATCTACTTATATGCTTGATATATATTGTGCTTAAATTGATATATGCTTGGGTTTGTTTGCTTACACTTGTATTCAACCAAGAGAGTCATAGCGACACCTCAACTCTTATCTAGAGAAATCTTGAGGAGATAGTTCAGAGCCCTTCACCAGAAATTCGGTTACACTCTTGTGTTACACTTGGTGTGTTTAGCATAATAGTTTTTAGTTTGCATAAATAGTTTTAATTCCGCATTAATTCATCATTAGATTAGCTAGTCAACTATTCACCCCCCTCTAGGTGATTTCAACTGGTATCAGAGCTTGGTGCTCTTGATTTGGATCTAACAACCTAGAGTTAAAGATCCTTATTTTTGTCTAATCACAATATTTATACACACATATGGATTTCATGTCACCTCCCATGTTTGATATTCTTAACATCCAAACTTGAAAGATTAAGATGTCAATGTACCTCAAAGCCTTAGGTATTCATGTTTATTTTGCCACTATTAAAGATTCATATTGTTTAAATGGAAAATATCTAGAGGCTAATGCAAAAGCCATCCATGCATTAAAAAGTGCCCTAAATGATGAATATCTATCTAGGTTTCTAACTTTGATTCGGTTTTTGTAGTATGGAATATTATAGTCTCCCTTGGTGAATAAAAGCAATATTATGCGGGGAGCGACTTGGATGATGGAAGTAATGCTTCCAACTTGTGCTACATGGTCCAAGGGGATAACCCCCATGAGGTAAACTCCAAATCTGAGTTTGATGAGGATGTTGACTTGTCATATGATGATCTTGCTTCATTTTGTCAACAACTTTTTGAAAAATATGACTTGCTTAAAAAAGATAATAAGAAATTGAAAAATAAATCTGATTCCATGTTAAAAGAAAAAGATTCCTTTCAAAATAAATTGGAATGCATTTCAAAAGAAAATAATATGTTGAAAAAGGATAATATTTCCTTGACTTCTAAATTAAATGATCTTTGTGAAGGAAATACTTCCTTGAAAAATAAAATTACTTTGGTGGAAAAAGGAAAAGAGATTGCTTTGGATGAAAACAACTCTTTAAAGAGAAAAATTATTTCAAAAGAAAAGGAAAATATTTCTAAAAATAAAAAGAGTGTTGATTCTCATTCTCAACATGCTTTTCATGCTACTATTGATAAAAATGAGATTGAATTTTTAAAAAATAGAATAGATTGTTTGAGCTTAACTTTGAGCAATTGTGCATTTAATCATAATAAATTGAAAACCTTATTTCAAAAGAAACAAGCTCCACATGTTCATGCAAATCACCCACAGCACACATATGCACACTTTGCACATCGTGATCACACTCACTCTCATGTGCATTCTAGAGTGTACAAATATACACATTGCGGCCGCAAAGGCCATTTAGCACAGTTTTATTTTGATAAGATAAATCATATTAATTTTGCTAATAAAAATGTATGGGTTCCGAATAATGTTAACCCCCGTGGACCCAAAAGAAAATGGGTATCAAAGTCCTCACCACTTGTATTTGATGTAGGTGTGGGCTTTCACATGACGTGAGAGAATTGGTGCCTTGGTGGTTGTTGCATGGGTTAGATGGACATACAATTGATGCATCACTATCAAGGAAGTTTGGTGGGAGGACCACCATAGTTTGGAGATATAGAGATGTGCCCTAATAGTTTTGGTAACTATCTAACTCCCTATTTGTTTATATGCTTTTAGATTAGCATGTTTTTTATGATTGTTATTAAATGCCAAGTTATTTAGACTTATGACATACATGTATAAGAATTGAGATACACCCATGTTCATATGGATCCATATTTTGTATTCTCACTTTAGTTTAGCTATTGTGTATATCATTATTCTAGAACATGTGTATTTACCTTAATAATCATATTTGTTTATGGTTTTGTACTTCATGTTTTGATTACATGTTTAAATATAAACTTTCATTAAGACTTGTGTATATACTTGTAGAAATAGTGAGCAACAATTGATTCTTATATGTTTGTACTTCATTGCTCATTTATTCTCATTATATGTACATGTATAAGCTAGTTTTGATGATTCCCTCATTTACACTCATTTTCATATTCTTATATATGTTTGCTTCATGTATACGTAATTTCTGTTCAAAACTAATAAATATAATTGTATACCCCTGAGTTACTTGCTTTCATGCAAATACTATTATGGACTCTTTTTGTATTTGGGGTATGTATGCATATTTCTAGTTTTGATAAAACATACATATACCTTGAGATTTATTTTAAATAAAAAATTAATTTTTTATGATTTTCATGTTTTTGATAAAAGAAATTCATGCCTATGCTTTATTGATTACTTTCATGAAAATACTATTCACATGATTCTTGTGCACTCACACTTCATTTTACACATGACATTATTTTTATGAGAATTTTTGAGTTTTATAGATTTCGAGTGTCAATTTTTGTGTATTTAGTATGATTCATGAGATATATATGATTTGCTTTCATGTTTGAAGGATCTTTAACTAGTTTTTTAAAAATTATTTTAAACTAGTTCTTTATTCTTCAATGAGGAGAGTTTTTCAAACTATGCAAAATATTCTCAAACTCTTATTTTTGAAAACCCCTACCAACCCTTGAAGGGTGGATGGTTGGACAACCATGTCTTTTATGTTCTAAATTGAAAATCTTTTATCATGTGCATGTTAGGGTGGATAGTTATGAGTTATACATATGATTTTCATGTTATTTCATCTTTGTATACTCATATATATTTTCTTATATATGTATGCTTCAAATTTCAAATAATATCAATTTCAATTGGTATTTTCATTTTCATATGTATATATGATTTGATTATGCTTGATTTACAATATCCTTACATGTTTAAAGCACAAATTATGTTTATGCTAAGTTTGACTTAAATCTTGATTTCAATTGGTATCTCAGTTGGTATTTTAAGGAGCTTATGCATTATTTTCAATTAGTATTTCAATTGATATCAAAAATATACTTCATATCTTACCTTTTAATTGATATCAAAATTTACAATCTACTTCAATTGGTATCAATAAGTTTCGAATTCACTTGGGTTTCGATTTCAATTGGTATCAAAATTTATAAATGTTTCAATTTCAATTGGTATAAAAAATTTCCAATTTCAATTGGTATAAAAAATGTTTTACCTTGTATTTGATATCAAAATTTATCATATATTTCAATTGGTATCAAAATATAAAATATTTTACTTTCATTGGTATCTTGTTTCAAAAATCTTCAATTGGTATCTTAAAATTTTGTTTGTTTACAGTGCTACCAAAATTTTATTTTAAGAAATTTCAAAGTTTTGCTTTAAGTATTATCAAAATTTTGTTCAAAATTTGTTGATATGTATTGCCTATATGCAAGGAGAGCTTAACATCTTTTCTATATATAGATTCATGTTGAGTGTATCTTGTATTGAGGAGCTTGGCATCTCTTTTTTATGTGATATACGTGTGTAGGGGAGCTTAACGTCTCTGCTTATACATTGTATATTATGTTTTATGTGAGTTAGGATTTGTCATCCCTTCTTTATGTAATGCATGTATGCAGAGGAGTTAACTTACCGTCTTCCTCTTCATGAATGTATATCGCATATATATATATCTTTATTGTTGATTTGTTTTTCACCCCTTTGTTGATGATTGACAAAAAGGGGGAGAATAATTTTGAGTTTATATATGCATATTTAGATATTGAGTTTATGCATAATTGAGTTTATGCATGTTCTATATTTTATGTTTATGCATATTTAGATATTGAGTTTATGCATTATTGAGTTTATGCATGTTCTATATTTTATGTTTATACAAAAAGGGAGAGACGGATTTTGAAAGTTTAAACAAAAAGAGGGAGAAGGTTTTTGGGGGAAGAATTTTTGGTTTATGCATATTTCTCTCACCTTGTTTATGCATATATATTTGTTTAGTTTTATGCACTTCATTGAATATCTATTTGTTTATTTCTATGTATGAGTTAAGGAGGAAATTCTATGAAGCTTAACTTTAATCCATACATATATAACTTCATGAGTTTTTTCATCATCAAAAAGAGGGAGATTGTTAGCCCGAAGGCCCATCACTCTAGTTTTGATGATGATTAACTCATATAGTTATAATACTAATGATCTTGTGTTTAATTAGTATCAGATATTTGATCAAGATCTTAGTTGGTGGTTAGCTTCAACAAAGGATTTAAAGTCAAAGTTTTGAAGCTAGCACGTGTTGATTGAAGAGCTCCGCATCAAGATTGCATCAAGTACTCAAGAGGAATCTTGCTCATTGGATCAAGGTTTGGACAAAGTCAAGAAGGAGAAGAAGACCTTCAAGAGAAGATTTCCAAGAAGACTTGTGTCATATTTGTAAGTGTCAAGATTTTGTTATTAGATAAAATGTAAAGGATAGATTAGTTGGTGGGTTGCTCAAGTTCATATACACTCACACACAAAATTTATCTGTGTTTTCATAATAGAGTTTTCTTTTTGAAAAATACCGTTTGATTTTTAAGATTCAAAATATACATGTGTTTTTATCAAAACTTATTTTAGAGCTTATTGTCAAAAACATAGATATTTAATCATATATGTGTAGTGGATCATATTCATACACACTAAGCTTCAAAAGTGTTTAGAATATCTTATTTTTGTATTTGAAAAAGTTTTAGAAAACTTAGTTTTTGAAAAATACAGGTTTTTGTTTAAGGTAAAACTTCTATATTACAAAAATAGTTCAAAATGTTTGTAATATAATTTGATTTTTAATCAAGCATGTTTGTATATCAAAATATATCAATGAAGTTATTTTTGTAGAATTTATGAGAATTTATGGGATTTTATTGAAGATAAAAAGACCATGTTTTAATCCCTTAATTGTTGAACTGGCCTTCTGCCGGTCGACTGGACGGTCGAATGAGCCAGAAGTCGGTCGACCGCTCCGGTCGACCGATGTGCACAAATGTGCACAGCAAGGGCCGGTCGACCGCACGATCAACCGACAGAGAGTCTCTGCTCTCTGTAAATGGCCCGATCGACCAGGCGGTCGAACGCTAGGTTTAAGCCTAGTTTTTGGTCGACCGGCCGGTCGACCGAGTTTACCAACGGTCAGAAATCCGACCGTTGGCGATCGACCAACAGTAGGATTTTCTTGCTGTGTTGTCCGCAACGGCTAATTTTTGGAAGCCTATATATTAGGGACCCTTTGGGCTGTTTTCTACAAGATTAAAAGAGTGTTTTTGGGCTAGTTTTTTCTATCTAGTTTAGTGGTTTTCTCCACATATTTTAGAGCCAATATTTCCAAATCAAAAGGAGAGTTTATCAAGTGTTTTAAAAAGTGATTTCTTGAGTTTTTCACCACCAAATCAATCCTAGTTTTCTCACACACACACTTGAGCTATCCATTGCTATATCAATCCTATAGGGATATTTGTTGTGAGAGTGTTTTAGTGATCAAAGTGTTGTGATCACCAAAATGTTCTACTTTGTAATTGAGGAGGCGCACTTGCGGGTTGGCGTTGTTTCGAGCTATAGTGAGAGCTCGGTGTAGAGGTGCGGTCTCAGCAAGCTAGTGTGCTTGCGTGTGTAGTTTTTGCGGGAACAAGAGAGGGACTAGTGAGTCCAAGGAGTTCTAGTGTGAACTCGTTGTAGGTGTTGCGACACCGAGTGATCCGGTGTGATCGATTCTAGTGAAAATCCTTCATAGTGTTGAAGGCGGGGACGTAGAGTAAGGGTGCTCGATTCTCGAAACAAATCTCTCGTATTTGCGATTGCTCTCTCTCTCTCTATGTCTCACTTGTATTTATATCTTGCATGCTTACGTTGCTCATCTACTTATATGCTTGATATATATTGTGCTTAAATTGATATATGCTTGGGTTTGTTTGCTTACACTTGTATTCAACCAAGAGAGCCATAGCGGCACCTCAACTCTTATCTAGAGGAATCTTGAGGAGATAGTGTAACACCCCGAATTTTTCAACCCTGATTTAATACTATACTCTTTGATTTTTGAGATTATAAAGAATATCAGGAATTTTATTTTGGTTATATTTATGTGATAATAAATTTGGAAATTTATCAGGGAAATTTGAAATGAATTAATTGGAAGTATTTAAATAGATATGCATGTTATATACATATATATATAATAGTGGTGATAATAATTATGATGATGTATATACATGGGTACAAGTCACACATTTGTATATGACTACACTTCATGCAATATCTAAATATAGAAGAATTTATTTTTGTTACTTGTATTAGTGAGAAATGGCCTCATATTAGATGGAGGGTTAGGATTGACTTGAGATGAGTGATGGAGTAGGTGGAGTGATATGAGATGAGGACAAGTGGCATATGGCAAGTATGATATTTTAGGTATTTGTATATATTAAGAAAAAGGAAAAGATACCTATTTTTTTCACCTAACTTCTTTCCTTTCCCAAAAATTTCTCTCCCTCACCTGGTGATGATCGACAACCTCCTCCAAACTCCGGCTCTCTCTCTCTCCCTCTCTCAGGGCGGACGGCGGCCAGGCGCGGCCAGCGCGCGCCCAGGCGCGGCCAGGCATGGCCAGGGCCGGCCAGGCCGCGGCCAGGGCGGCGGCGGCGGCCAGCAGCCGGCCATGGGCTGCCGGATGGGGCCGATCGGACCGGATGTGGGTGAGTGGGTTTTCCCCTTGTTAAATTCTCAACTTCCATCTTATAAAATTCCTAGATCTAGATCTATTGATTGAATGAAATTGTTCTTCTTGAGTTACTCATGCATTTGTTCCTTGTTAATTCATGACTTTTAATACATGTAGTGATCTAAAGTTGATTTTAGATTTATGGAGTTGATCCAATTGTAGGCAATTCATGGGTATGGAGGTTGCATGTTAGGGTATGTTATATGGTGAGGGGGCTCATCAATTTTCAGATGTGGTGACAGGTGTAAATCTCAATTCTTAGAACTCTCAACCTCACATTTTAAGTCGATGGGGATGGAATTTTCATTGAGAGTTGTGATACAAATTTTGAGCAAATTTATTCCTTCTTAAATAGGGATTAAGTGCTCCATAGAATCATTGACTAATGCATGACGAACTTGCTAAGTGTTGCAAATTCACATAGTAGAGCCTCTTTTATGATTATGTAATTCTCTTGAAATAACATGCAACCTAGCCCTTGTGGTGACAAACTATTAATCCTATATGAATAGTTTAATGTTCAAGTAGGGTTATGATTTCGAAAATTGTTCGATCTTTAGCAAGAAGTATACTCCCTTGTGCTACGTATATGAACTTATCCTGTAAAATCTAGAGTTGCCATCGGCTATCTTTAAGTGGACAAGGTTAAGCCGAAATCTTGAATATCATTATGTTGAAAGTTTAAGTAACGGTTAAAGTATTATTAGAAGACAAGATAAATCCTAGGAGTCAATTTAGTATATTAAATTCATGATCGCTGTCGATGGATGCGATCAAGTTATAAATCTCTTCTATCCTTTAGTATAGATGGAGAACCTCGAAGCTTCTTCATTTGTGAGGATTGAGCCTCTTGCCATTCTTATATAATAATTATGTTATCAAATCGAAATTTGGTCTCGATCATGTTAGTGAGATAAAAGAAAATTTACGATAAGTCCAACTATGAAGTTGGAGATGACTTAAAGAGGGGTTTACAATAAATCATATTGTGAGCAAACTATGAATGCTCTTATAAACATTCTCGTGATCAAAAGTCTAAACACTTAAGTCCATGACTACTCATGATCTAATTTAGATGAGGAAATAAAAAGAAAGAGTTGAGGATTTGTGTAGTTTAAAGCACTTTTGTAATAGTAATACAATCTGTTAAAGTCTGTCCAGAACTGAAACCAGAATCTTGGGGTTTCTTTCGTAAGGATATTTAATAAGAAATAGGTCATGTAATATACCGTTGGAAATCTAATCGAGTCTACTTTCTAACCGCGCTTACGGTGTCCAAATCAAATGTCTGTGCTGGAAATTATCTCTGGAACTTGATAACTTATCGAAAGTGCAAAATTACAGAATTTTAGATGTCTAAATGATTTTCTGTTTATTTCAGCTTTTCGTGTGATTTAAGTGGGTCATATAATACATTGGGTCATATAATACATTGCTAGAAAGATCAGTAAATCTTAAGGTTAATGGAAATCCTCGTGTCTCATTGTAATATCAAAAGTAGAAGTTACGATAAAATCATCTTCGATTGTTAGGGAGGTCAGATCCGAGGAAACATAATTTAGATGGGATCTATGGGAAAGCTATTGGAATTTATATGTAGGTATGTTATGCCGATGTTTAGGACTAACACCCTTCTTCAGTAACGCAGGTTATGAACACGGGTGTGTCATACCTATTTAATTAAATGTTGACCTTTTAAAATAATGTCTCAAAACGAGGTTGCATGTACATTCGGTGTGCTAGTGATTATCCTCAGACTCAGATTTCTTAAATTTTATCTGAAATAAGGAATTAGTGTGCTATGGACTCCAAAAAAATATATTTCAGTCTAACACATGATTTCTTCTGTGGCCTAGTAACTGGACTGTGAATAGAGTACTTATTGGCACATAGTCAGTAGAAATCTCTGAAGCGCCAAAAGTTAATGGTAAGGATGATAGACCGATCAATTGTAATTCACTGCTATGGTCAGGTTAACGGCCAACACTAAATTGTATGGACAATATACTAATAGATGAGTGAACATGAATACTAATTGAAAGAAAAGATTTTCTTAGTGTAATATAAAGATTGGGAAGTTAGGGTGATGAGATTGACAGTATCGAGTTCAGTACTGGCAGGAATCCAATGAGTCTCAACTCCATGCATGAGTAAATGGGAATAGCTGTTATAGATATATATAATCTTAGTTGTGACCACAATATATTTATCGTATCAAAGAAATTTAAATAATAACGAATTGTTGGGGCTTATTCACTTGTACGTTAAATCAAGAGAGTTGCATTCCAAATTAACTAGCATGTGTGAGACATTCGCTTCTCCTTGTAGTCTCAACTTACCCATCCATTTAGCCAGGATGTTTGTGTAAGTAATACTTTTGCATACAGATAGTATGTGTTATATCTCCTAAATTCTTATTGAATTCCTTTCTCCTTTAAGTATAATGTCTTGATTTACGTCAGGGGTTAAAGATGTAATTGTGGCGTTCACATTATTCTAGTTATAGGGGATAAACCGATTATCTGAGGTGATGACCACTTTAATGGGCGTAATAATGAACGTGTTGAAATCTCGTATATGAAGATTTGAAAGTGAGAAATATGGGTATGTGGCATATGTACATATGTACTATCTGGTCGTTATGCATGTGGGAACCATGTGAATATGATCGTTCCTCTATTCAAATACATTTAGAGCATCACATAGAAAGCACCTATGTTATATATCTTTACACATGTACCATGTTACAAGAATAAAGGGATAGTAAGGCAGGCTTAGAACTGAACACAATCTTGTGTAATAAGTGTTGCAATTTAATGTAGAATTTTGAAGTATGGTGTACAAAGGCATTGGCATGTGTCTCACTGAGTAGAAATCATTATGATTGATATGAATATGATGGGTGTATATCACTTGATTTATGTACTTAACATTGGGTGGCATGTTCTGATTAATTAATTGGTGTGAATATTCCTGTAATGATGCAATCTAACAAGATAAACATTAATTGTGAGTATGATTGCTTTTGTGAAGGAAATGATGTGCTTTATACATGAGTCTTATGAAATTGAATGTACCGATATGGTGTGCATTTAGATGTATGTGTATATATATACCTTATTGATAGGAGGAAGGGACCCGTATGCTGGGCGGAGTGCGAAGACGGTGCTATATAAATATGTGTATATATTAGGAGGAAGGGACCCGTATGCTGGGCGGAGTGCGAAGACGGTGCTATATAAATATGTGTATATATTAGGAGGAAGGGACCCGTATGGCACGGGCGGAGTGCGAAGACGGTGCTATGATATACATTTAAATGCATCCTTACAAATAATTGAGAATGAATGGTTATGTGTGATACAAATGTGTACGTGTGTGTGTGTGTGACACTAGGGGTATGTTGGATGTGTATCGTATATGACAAGGAAACCCATCAGAATACAAGTTTAGCTGATTAAAATGAATACCATTTATTGGGTGAAAGTGTGCATGTGAATCCGTGTATTACTTGAAATGTGATGCGTTATTGCATTATGAGAAATATGATATGATTTTATGTTATATAATTATGGCTTGTGATGCAAGTGTTATTTGAATGCATAAACTAAGTTTACGGCATAACTCTAGTGGTTAGTGGATTATAGCGTGGTATACAAGGCACGTGAGTAATACACACCATGTACACATAAGACGAGAGAGTTTATTTACGTAACTCATAAACCTTATCACACATAAAGATGAAATCCAAGATAGAAATTGGGGAGTACGATCATAAGAATCTGATCATCTTCTGAATTTTAGAGACCGGGGTCTTGATTTGTAAATTATGGGATGTCACTGTTTCTTCATCTTCTTACTGTTTCAGAGTCCTTTTATTACGTGAATGTTCATACTCTCATTGAAATATTATCGCTTCTTGATTTATTTCCTACCTCACTCACTGAGCTGTCGAGCTCACCCCCCCACAGACTGTTATTGCAGGTTGCTTGGAGGTAGAGGTCAGGGTTATGCTGCGCAGGGTTCGTTCCGAATAAATCCAATCCTTGTATTTTTGTAACAGTGAATCTGTGAATGTTACACGTGGGTGTTGGAGTAGAGTCTCAATCTTGTACATATACATATATGGGGAACCTTGTAGTAGTTCATTTCATGTTGACATTTTAGATATCCTTTCTTGAGTTGTAGCAATAAGAAGTATATTATCAATATAATGACCAAGAGAAGTTGAAGGTTATAAATTTTGAAAGCCTATGGATGTCGAGAATGAAACTTTAGAGTTATGTTGTTATGTTTCTCCATAAGTTGGCGATGTCAAGCCGAAATACTTTCATGATTTTGTGGACGATTTTTTTTTAATTCAGTTATTATATAAGAATGAGAATAAGTAGGCTGATGTTAGCCGAAATTATTATATCTGTATTGGATATTATATCCGACCAGTAATTACAAAGGAGGTGCTGCCGAAATTTATAAGAAATAAGGGAATAATTTGATTAATCGGCTTTTGTAAGATGGATGTTATGTAAATTGAGGATTTATTAAACTGGGACCGTTACAGATAGTCCAAAGCCCTTCACCGGAATTCGGCTACACGCTTGTGTTATACTTAGTGTGTTTAGCATAATAGTTTTTAGTTTGCATAAATAATTTTAATTTCGCATTAATTCATCATTAGATTAGCTAGTCACCTATTCACCCCCTTCTAGGTGATTTCATAGAGGTGGCCTTGTTGTCGGTGGTACGCCGATTTTTGGGACCATGACTGTTTAGAGAATTTCTGAGGAAGGGTTTGGTAAGAGAGAAATCTGATTATTGGGACTCAGATCTCAATAAAAGTACCAGTTTGTAGTGGTGATTTTTGCCACGAGGGTTTGGACGGTAGATCCTTACCACAAGCGAGACTGGGAAGTGGGCGTGTGTGTAAATGTAGGTAATGCACAACATATATAAGAAAGACACATAAGTTTTTACGTGAAAACCCCTTAATTAGGAAAAACCACTGAGAGAATGAGGAAATTCCACTATAATTCTCTGGTTACAAAAATTACAGGAATTGTTCGCCAGAGTCTCAGTGCTGGGCTTGACTGAGAACTCTTTTCTTGTTGAAACAGAAGGCCTACTTATACTTCTGATCTGTATGGATGGGGGCAGATGGTACGAGTGTGATTTTCATAACTGCATGATTTGCATATATTGATTTATTGTAACAGCCGCGATTATTGGCGCTAGATTGTTGGGATTGCATGCAGAGAAATCTGCTATTGTTTATAACTGTTCATGCCGAGGAGCCTTAGACATTATGAACGTAGAGGCAGACAGAGCCCCGTAACGGTCGGCGGTGATCATGAATGATCTGTTATCGTAGTTGCCTTTTGTGGAGTTGAAGTCTTCGGGATGAAAGGAGCTCCAGGATCACTTAGAGCATCGAAGTTGTCGGGACAGTAGTATCTTCGTGATGAAGAGTGACTTTAGTTGATCTGAACTTACTCTGGGAGGACTCGGAGTGATAGAGGCTCTCAGTAACTTGAACACATGTCATCATCCTAGTGAGGACTGGTTTCTGACCAGTACAGCTTGGTACTGTGCTTGGCCCATGCCGCCCCACCAAGTCATACCATGTCTTGACTAAGTCATTAAGTGCAAAATATATAAGAATAACTAAAGATATTACTCATAAACATTAAAAGAAGAAAGGGAAAGTCTCTTCGACTAATTTCCCAACCCGAGTTCTAGACATGTTTTGTTGAAGGATTTGGGGCATCATTCTAAAAGACCAGCTTTTTAGATGGAGTTGCTTAAATCCTTATATACTCAAGATCATTCCTAAAACTAGTCGAACTATTTATTCAGCCCAAATCCCAACATATTTTCCTTGGGATGCGTCCAGACTACAGTTCGAGATCAATTTGTGTTCATGCAATAGAAAATTGCTAGTAGAAAGTGATTGTACTGCAATGAGCCATACTTATTTTGGCTTACTACCCGAAATCAGCATATTTAATTTAAAATAATGATTTTACACTTTACCCGAACTCCAATAATATATTTGCTGAATTCAATTTATTTTATTGTTATAATAAAAATTGCAAAATACTTCTGCCATGCTAAAATCTTGCAAAAATTGCCATTTTCCCCACTTTCACAAGACAAGTCCACAAACCAGCACACACATGTAATGAAGTTTCCTAGCTCGACACAGAACCGTAGAAAGCACTTCATTCAGCCACTGACATACATATTAACTGTTATCCACAGAAAGAAAAAAAAAAAAAATAGAGGAGTTACCCTTAAAAACAATGCACTTTTTGAACACATGTTAGTTACTCTTCTGTTTTAATCTTATGGACAGTCATTTGAGTAGTAATTGCAGATTTAATTATAATCCGTTTAAATGAAAATGCGCACATAGTTTAAATTAATTTGTTACCTTTAAAGATTATATCATTCTCAAGATACAATTTTATTTGTTTAAAAAGGACAAAGAAAATAATGTATCCCACCTTATTCTTAATAAATAAATTATTTTCAAAATGCGAAAAAGAGGAACAAATAAACAAATTATTACATTTGCATGCGATCCACATGCACGAATAATTAACAAAGTCCAGCTCACAAAAGAAAGAAGCAACCACAGATTCAAACTTTCCCACAACCCTACGGAATGAATTCATAATTAAAAGCCTCAAAAAAGAGAAATAAATTAAAACTACTAAAAAAAAGGTGTAGGTTTATGGAAAGCAGCGTCCAAAGGACTGAGTTCCCAGTTCCTGCACGAGAATCTCGAGACGCCAGACTCCCTTCCCGCCGACCACGTGGCACACCGCGGGGCCCGACGTCACTTCAAACAGTGGCATCTGGGCCACGTGTACAGTAGCCCGGCCAGGCCCCCGCCGGTCACGTGACCGGGGTGCCGCGTGGCGGGAGACCGCACTCGCTGCATTCATAGCAGTGGCCTGAGAGTCTGCCTGTTTGATATTTGCCAACCAAATATTTTCTCTCTCTCTCTTCTTTTAAATTATTTTGATTTTTATTATTTTTTATTTTTCTCTGTGCACTCACGTGGACTGTAAGCACACGTGGCACATAGCGTGTGTGTATGTGTGTGGGTCTGGGGCTTTAATTAATTTATGGGGTAAGGGGCTTGTAGAGCTGGAGCTTGGCTTAGCTAGCTGGCCATAGGCTAAAAGAAGAGTACTGTTTAAATGGTGTCATATTACTGATTTACCCTTGTAGTTTCAGTGATGATATCATGCATAATTGCAGTGCTCAGATTTGAGATTAGAAAAGTAAGTATGATGACTAAGTAGTGCACAATGTGAGCGCTCTTCCAATCACATTTCTGATATTTTCTTTTTCTTTTTATTTTCCTACAATATCAAGTCTCGTACCTGCAAGAAAATAAGGGGGAAATAAGGAGTCAGCAACATGAAGCAACATCGATCTTTCTTGTTTGAGAAATTTTTTTGCGATTGTGTAATACTCCGTTCTTGAAATACGTTCTTAGATATGTATTCAAATTTTTCAATCATATTTTCTGATTTTCTTTTCATATTTGTTTTTGTTTTATGATTATTTATGTGATTGTTTTGCATTGGATCTGAATTCGTGAACTTGGAGTCAATCCTCATCTGAATCGGGGACACGATCCTACTGTATTACTCGATTTGGTGTTTTTGATAGTCAGATTTGACTGGTTCCAGTTTTAAACATCATTTTTCAATATTTTAGATTTTACATAATTTTCTGAATTTTTTTGAATTAAATTGCAAAATCTTCAAAACAGGTATCGACTAGTGCCACCGATCGATTCTCAGATTTTTAATTTACAAACGGGTTGAATTTCTTAAAAATGCTTTCACATTATTCCTCAAAATCAAAATTTCTATCTTAACACATTTTTGGAGATTTTTCTGAATTTATCAAAATTCCACCAGATTTGGTGTCGGCCAGTATCGCTGATTGATTACAAGATTTTTAATTTGAAAACAGGACTGTATTTCTTGAATCCAATTTTCACCATGTACCTTAAAATAATATTTTCTAATTCTGTGAATTTTTGGAGTCCTTTTCAAGTTACTCCATTTTTTCCGGCTTATCCATATTTTCGATGTTTTTTCAGATCCGGAATTTTTCACCCAGATATTATCCCTCATTCTTTCTTTCTTTTCCTATTTTCTCCTCCACTCATTTTTCTTCTGTTCTTTTTCTTTTTCTTCCCTCAATTTTTTTCCACCACACAAATCCCTCCAAAAACATCAACTCCCCCACTCCTCTCTTATTTGCCAAACATAACCCTCACCCACGCCAAAGCGAGGCTGGCCCAAATGCGGGGCTCGGCCTCAGCTGCACGCGGACCTGAATGTCGCGTCTGGGCTCAACCCACCCTGACGCAGGTCTCATTGTAATGAGATGCGGGTCTCAATTAAACCCCCTAACTCATTATGTGTGTGTGTGTGTGTGCGCGCACGCGCGCGCGCTTTTTCACTTCTCCTTGTTTCTCCTTGAACCCAACAAACCTGCATCCTCCTATCCTTAGCGCCGATAAGCCCCTGACACCACCACCACCTCCTCCCTCTCTCCCTCTCCTAATCTTCACCAACTCCTTCTCCATCAACAATTACAACATCACCTCCTTCTTCACTAAAACACCCATAAACCACCACCTTCTCCACCATCTCCACCACCACCAACAACACTACGACTACCACCATGTTGGCCCAAAGGCCCATCACTCTAGTTTTGATAATGATTAACGCATATAGTTATAGTACTAATGATCTTGTGTTTATTAAGTTTCAAATATTCAATCAAGATCTTAGTTGGTATTTAGCTTCAACAAAAGATTCGAAGTCAAGTTTTCGCGCTGTAAGATCGCATCAAGTATTTAAAGAGGAGTCTACCTCATGGATCAAGTTTGGATCAAGTCAAGATAGAGAAGAAGTCTCTTGATTTTAGAGAAGAATTGAGTCCTAGTTTGTAAGTTTAAGATTTTATTTTAGATAAAATATAAAGGATAGATAAGTTTTGGACTCATTTACACACACAAAATATTTATGATATCTTTCATGTTAAAATGTTTTAGCTTTCCGTTTAACAGTTTTGGTTTTGAATTTTAAGAATACATATATCAGTTTCATGAATAGATTTCATCAAAATAAGTTTGCATGGTTTATACGTGTATTAGATTTCATCCATATACACTATTGCTTCATATTGTTTAAATAATTTATTTTGATGAGTTTATATCATGTGTTAAAATTTTGTATTTATCAAAACTTACTTTATAGCTTATTTAAAAAATAAGTATATTTCATTTTCTTTGTGTATTGGATTCTATCCATACACACTATATTTTAAAAGTGTTTAAATATCTTATTTTTGTATTTGTACAAGTTTTGAAAAAAATCGAACTTTCATTTTGAACTTTGTTTTTGAAAAATACGTTTTTTGTCTTAAGCTTTAAATTTTATGTCTCAAAAATAGTTCAAATTGTTTGTAATATGTGTTGATTTTGTTATCACGCATATTTGTACTTCAAAGTATTTTATTGAATCTATTTTTGGTGGAATTTATGAGATTTAATAGAATTTTTAAGGGTTTCTTAGTTAGAGGTTTAAACCCTTTAACATTTTGGATTTGGGCTGCTGTCAGCCGACTGAGCGGTCGACTGAAGCAGGGCTCAGTCGACCAAGCGATCGACCAATGTGCACAGAAACGTGCACGCAACCAATGCCCTTGGCTCGGTCGACCGACCGGTCGACCGACTGGCTCACCCAACTCTCGGTTGGGTGGCGGTCGATCGTTCAGTCGATCGACAGAGAAAAAATTTCTCTGTGGCTTGGGGGCGGTCGACCGGCAACCCCAACGGTCAAAAATATGACCATTGACCAGTCGACCGACAGGTCATCCTGAGCCCCAACAGCTAGTTTTCTGGGCTATATAAAAAGGGGTTGTTTTGGCCAGTTTTTCTTAAGATTTTTTCACAAGTTTTGGAGCTAGTTTTTCTTATCTTCCACAGAGTTTTCTCTACAAGTTTTAAATCTTAACTTCCATATCAAAAGGAGAGTTTTGTTGGTCCCGAGATGATGCCAAATGCGGAACTTTCTTTGTTGGCACTTATGGATCTAAACTACAAAGTCAACACAAATACTAAACAACGAAGGATTAAGTTAAACAAATAAATAAACTTGCAATAAAGGAAATCAAATCTCAGAAAAGTTTAGACAAACGCAAACACGAGAGATTTATCCTAGTTCGGTCCTCGTCACCTACATCCAGTCCCCAAGCCACCCGCTTGAGATTTTCCTTTATCCTTGATTTTGTACACCCAAAATCACAACCATGCACACAACTTGACAAATCCCTTTGCCAAATGTGTACACCTTCTCTTCCACCAAGAGAACAAACTCGACCTTGTACAACTGCTTCTACACCAAGAAGACACCCGTGTACAATGATTGTTTTGAGTATTACAACACTTTCCTATAAGCCTTGGTACTGTGTATGAACGTGGACAAGGTCTAGTATAGGAGAAAAACTTCAGAGAACTTCACAATGGAATTGAATTTTGGTGAAGAACAGAAGTTGGAATCAGTTTTCAGGTTTTGGCAAAATTTTGATCTTAGAAAACTGAAGATTAGGATTGGTATTTGGCCCTTGGATTAACCACCCTATTTATAACAGCACTCTAGGGTAAGTTAGGGTAGTTACATGTGCAATTCAAATGATTGAAACGTTGGAAAACGTTGCACAAAAGACCAGATAACAGAAACTGTCCAACAGTCAGAAACTGCCTATAGTCGACTTGCCTTTTGAGTTAGTCGACTAGACTAGGCAAATTTCCAAAGAGTAGTCGACTATGTTTGGGTATTAGTCGACTAGGTCAAGATAAGTTCGAATGACTAGTTTCTGGATAACTGAATTAAGTCGACTGCAACCAACTTTCAAGTCGACTGGACCAGTGATTAGTCGCCTAGGGGCAAAGGATTAGTCGACTACAAAGTCTATTAGTCTACTAGGTTTGTCTGTCAAGTCGACTAATGGACAAACAGAGAGTTGGGTTTCTTTCAGGACAGAAGATAGTCAACTAGGAAAACCTATAAGTCGACTATATCATGTATTAGTCGACTAGTATTATTTATAAGTCGACTAATAACATATATTAGTCGACTAATCATTTTGATAAGTCGACTAATAACCTGTATTAGTCTACTAATAGGAAGGGTCAAGTCTGCTAATAGCAAGGGTCAAGTCTACTAATAGGAAGGGTCAAGTCTACTGATAGGTGATCAAGTCTACTAATAGGCTATGATATGTGTGTGTGTATCAAGGCTTTTGACATGCTATTTTACAATTACAAAACACATCATATCAACTCTCTTTGGGAAGTCTTGATCATGAAGAACTCTTGATTCGTCGTGTGTTAGAGCTCCAAATGAAATGCTTCACAAAAGTCTTCATCAAAACAAGTTCCAACATTCTCCCCCTTTTTGATGATGACGCTTTGTGTGCCCAAGTGCTCCCCCTGCAGAAAATAGGTTATATTTTCCTCCCCCTGCAGAAATTGGGTTATAACAAATGTAGAAATACTTTGTTCTCCCCCTGTAACAAATATATCATAAAAAATATATATATATATGTTCTTAATAACTTTCTTATATGGTACCTGCAAGATAAACGTTAGATGGTACCAAACATAAAAGAACATATTAACCTTTAGGAGTCCAAATCCATTTAGAATTTGGTTTTCACCTGTTAGTATACACATAATTGCATGAATCACATATATCATGAATGTATGATGCAATATAGGTATTTTTATCATGAATACTTAAATTCTTAGGAATCCATATAAACTTATTTTTCTTAGACTTTCTTTTTACAAAAGAACTATATGGATTACTACAATATGAAGAATTTTCAATATATCCAATACCATAATTATTATGTGACAACTTCCGAAAAGATAATAAATCATTTAATTTTTCTTGTCCTTGATTGAACTTAGTCACATTTTGCTAAATATCTTCATATTTCTTTTTGAAAACTGAAATATCTTTATCTAAAATAGAAATCCTTTTATTCAAAGACTCAGTTTCCTTTTTAAGAAAAATGTTCTCTTTTATAAACTTCTCATTATCATTTTTCAAAGATGATATGACTTTTTCAAACTCATCTTGTTGAGAATTTATAGAAGATACTTGTAAAGCATAACATGAATTTTCATTTAACAGTTTTTCATTTTCTTTTGATAAAACTTTATTTTTCAGTTTTTCATGCTTTAGATCATTAAACAATTCATGAAATGCATCAGAAAGTTCAGTAAATGATACCTCATCATCTTCTATGGCCATGTAACATAGGTTGACACGTTCAGTAGATTCTTCTTCGTCAGAAGATGAGGAATCACTGTTCTCCCATGAGCCTTCATAGTTTTTCTTCTTTCTGAACTTTTTGCTCTTGATTTTACCTTTATTTTTGAGCAATGGGCAATTCATCTTCATTTGATCTGGTTTATTGCAATTAAAGCATTTGAATTTACCTTACTTTAGAAATCTTCTGAATTTCTTTGAAAGCATTGCCATCTCCTCTTCATCGTCATTTGAATCGTCCGTGTCGGATGATGCATGAAAGGCAATTTATTTCTTCTTTGAGTGGTGTTGTCGTTCCTCCTTCGTTCTTTCTTCTAGTTGCACTTCATATGCCATTAGATTACCAATTAGATTTTCTAACGACAAAGTTGAGAGATCATTCGCTTCTTCAATAGCAGTTGTCTTCTTCTCCCATTCTGGTGTGAGTGCACGAAGGATCTTACGAACTCTTTCAACTTGGGTGTAGTCCTTTCCAAGGGATGCTAATGAATTGGTAATGTCGGTGAATCTTGTAACCATTTCGGATATGGTTTCATTCTCCTCCATTTTGAATAATTCAAACCTGTGGATAAGAACAGATATTTTAGACTCTTTAACTTTACTTATGCCTTCGTGTGTTACCTGAAGAGTATGCCATATTTGATATGCAGAAGTGGCTGTTGACACTCTGTTGAACTCTTCTTTGGTTAATGCACAGAACAAGGCATTCATCGCTTTGGCGTCAAGGTTCGCATTCTTCTTTTGGTCATCACTCCAAGCGCTGTAGTTGGTTGTTGGTTTGGTGTACGATGCTTCAACGATGTTGCAAAGTTCGTAGTTGAGCGATTGCAAGTAGATCTTCATTCTACACTTCCAATAGTTGTAGTTGGATCCGTCAAATAGCGGTGGACGTTGTGTAGAATGTCCTTCTTTGAATTGGGATGATGAAAACTCCGTTGCCATCCTTGTTGTTGACTAGGTATGCAGGGCTTGTATGCCGGTTCAGGGACGAAGGCTCAACCAAATGTAAGACCTGCTCTGATACCAATTGTTGGTCCCGAGATGATGCCAAATGCGTAACTTTCTCTGTTGGCACTTATGGATCTAAACTACAAAGTCAACACAAATACTAAACAACGAAGGATTAAGTTAAACAAATAAATAAACTTGCAATAAAGGAAATCAAATCTCAGAAAAGTTTAGACAAACGCAAACACGAGAGATTTATCCTAGTTCGGTCCTCGTCACCTACATCCAGTCCCCAAGCCACCCGCTTGAGATTTTCCTTTATCCTTGATTTTGTACACCCAAAATCACAACCATGCACACTACTTGACAAATCCCCTTTGCCAAATGTGTACACCTTCTCTTCCACCAAGAGAACAAACTCTACCTTGTACAACTGCTTCTACACCAAGAAGACACCCGTGTATAATGATTGCTTTGAGTATTACAACGCTTTCCTATAAGCCTTGGTACTATGTATGAACGTGGACAAGGTCTAGTATAGGAGAAAAACTTCAGAGAACTTCACAAAGGAATTGAATTTTGGTGAAGAACAGAAGTTGGAATCAGTTTTCAGGTTTTGGCAGAATTTTGATCTTAGAAAACTGAAGATTAGGATTGGTATTTGGCCTTTGGATTAACCACCATATTTATAGCTGCACTCTAGGGTAAGTTATGCAATTCAAATGATTGAAACGTTGGAAAACGTTGCACAAAAGACCAGATAATAGAAACTGTCCAACAGTCAGAAACTGCCTATAGTCGACTTGCCTTTTGAGTTAGTCGACTAGACTAGGCAAATTTCCAAAGAGTAGTCGACTATGTTTGGGTATTAGTCGACTAGGTCAAGATAAGTTCGAATGACTAGTTTCTGGATAACTGAATTAAGTCGACTGCAACCAACTTTCAAGTCGACTGGACCAGTGATTAGTCGCCTAGGGGCAAAAGATTAGTCGACTACAAAGTCTATTAGTCGACTAGGTTTGTCTGTCAAGTCGACTAATGGACAAACAGAGAGTTGGGTTTCTTTCAGGACAAAAGATAGTCGACTAGGGAAACCTATAAGTCGACTATATCATGTATTAGTCGACTAGTATTATTTATAGGTCGACTAATAACATATATTAGTCGACTAATCATTTTGATAAGTCGACTAATAACCTGTATTAGTCTACTAATAGGAAGGGTCAAGTCTGCTAATAGCAAGGGTCAAGTCTACTAATAGGAAGGGTCAAGTCTACTAATAGGTGATCAAGTTTACTAATAGGCTATGATGTGTGTGTGTATCAAGGCTTTTGACATGCTATTTTACAATTACAAAACACATCATATCAACTCTCTTTGGGAAGTCTTGATCATGAAGAACTCTTGATTCGTCGTGTGTTAGAGCTCCAAATGAAATGCTTCATAAAAGTCTTCATCAAAACAAGTTCCAACAAGTTTATCAAGAGTATTTTTCTTCATGTTTTTCAAAAGAATTTAATTTTCTTGAGTTTTCCATCTCTTCAATCTATCTTGTTTTCTCACACAGGTTTGACCTATCCTTTGCTATATCCATCCTCTAGGATACTTGTATGTGAGAGTGTTTGTTTGTGATCAAGAAATGATCACAAAATTTTCATCTTTGTATTAAGGAGAAGATAGAGGTTGCGGCCTTGGCGAACTTACGGGTTCATATGGTGTATTATTCTTGCCGGAACAAGTAAGGAACTTGCGGGTCTAAGAGTTCTTGAGGGAGCTCGTTGTAGGTATTGTGGCACCGAATGATCTTGCGGGATCGATTTTAGTGGAAATTCTTCATTATGATGAAGGCGGGGACGTGAGCAAGTGGCTCGAACCTCGAAACAAATCTCCCGTGTTTGTGATTACTTATCTCTCTCTCTCTCTTGTGTTTATATCTTGCTCGCTTTTATTGCTTACATCTTTTTATGCTTGATATTTACTTGAGCTCAATTGATATATATATATATATATATATATATATATATATATATATATATATATATATATATATATATATATATATATATATATATATATATATATATGAGAGAGAAATGTAAATCAGCTGACACATGAGGCAACTCCCTCCTATGTCGCACTCAAAAATCAATTTCCTGATTGAATTTTCAAGATCCGACCGCCCATTATCATCTTCATATTCTAAGATATATACATATAAAAAATCAAGTGATTTGAAGTTTGTTTACTCCATTTTCTTTGGGTTCAAACATTAACGGTTTTTTAACAATAGAATAAAATGGAACGATTAGATCAATAAGTAAACGAACTTCAAATCACTTGATTTTTTATATATGTATATTTTAGAATATGAAGATGATAATGTGCGGTCGGATCTTGAAAATTCACTCAGAAAATATGATTTTTGAGTGCGACATAGGAGGGAGTTGCCTCCTGTGTCAGCTGATTTACATTTCTCTCTCTCTCTCTCTCTCTCTCTCTCTTATATATATATATATATATATATATATATATATATATATATATATATATATATATATATATATATATATATCTGTGTGTGTGCACGCACGCTTGGGATTGTTTGATATCTTGCATGCTTGTATTCCTTGTCTATTTCTTACATGCTTGATATTTTGTTTGTACTCACACAAGTATTGAACCAAGAGAGCTATAGTAGCACCTCAACTCTTAATCTAGAGAAATCTTGAGGAGATAGTACAGAGCCTTTCACCGAGAATTCGACTTCACTCTTTGGTTATACTTTGTGTGTAGTGTAATAGTTTTAGTTTGCATACTTAGTTTTTAATTCTACATTTGTTGTGCATTAGATTAGCACGTCACCTATTTACCCCTCTAGGTGACCTGCAATTGATATCAGAACTTGGTGCTCTTGATTTGGGTCTAACAACCTACAGTTAAAGATCCTATTTTTGCTAATCACAATATTTACATATACACACATGGATTTCATTGCACCTCCCATGTTTGACATTCTTAACTCCCAAACTTGAAAAGTTAAGATGTTTATGTACCTCTAGGCCCTAAGAATTCATGTCTATCTTGCCACTATTTAAAGATCTTACTTTGTAAATGGAAAGTATCTTGAGGCTAATGCAAAAGTCCTTCATGCTTTAAAGTCAACCCAAAATGATGAATATTTATCTAGGGTTTCTAACATTGATTCGGCTTTTGTAGTTTGGAACACTCTTATCACTCTTGGTGAACAAACGCCATATGACAAAAAGAGTGACTCAGATGAAGAAAGTACTACTTCCAACATGTGTTACATGGTCAAAGAGGATGACCCCCTTGAGATAAGTTCTGAATCCGAGCTTGATAAAAGAGTTGAGATGTCATATGTTGAGCTTGCTTCGTTTTGTAAAAAACTTCTTGAAAAATATGATTTAAGTTGAATAAAGAAAATAATAATTTGAAAAATGAAAATGATTTTTATTTAAAAGAAAATGATTCTTTTCAAAATAAATTTGAAATTATTTCAAAAGAAAATGAATCTTTGAAGAAGAAAATTATTTTGATTGAAAAAGAAAAGAAAATTATTTTGAAAGATTGACTCTTTGAAAATAATATTTTGTAGGAAAAAGAAAATATTTTTATTTCTAAAAAGAAAAAGAATTTTATTTCTCATGCTCATATTTCTTCTTCTAAAATTGAAAATGATATATGCATTTTGAAAAAGAACATTGATTATTTGGGCTTCACTTTGAGCCAATGTGCATTTAAACATAATAAATTAAAATTTATGCTTCGTAAGAAACAAATTTCACATATTCATGCACATACCCCCCACGACATGCGTCTCATGCACACCATGCTCAGACTTATCACACTCACATGTATACTAGAGTGTAGACATGTACACATTGTGGCCGCAAATGCCATCTTGCAAAATTTTATTTCGATAAATTAAATTCTTTCAATTTTGTATAAAAATATTTGGGTTCCTATTGGTACTAACCCCCTGGACCCAAAAAGATATGGGTACCAAAATCTACGCCACTTACTTTTGATGTAGGTGTGGGCTCTCACAAGATGTGAGAGGGTTTGTAACGCCCCAATCCCGAGGGTACGGAGACGTCACTGTGACGTATATACGCAGGTCATAAATACCCTTACGTATATACGCTAAGCATCAGTACATGCAAGAATCACAGTACCACAATACGTAGTATTTATACACATGCCAACATAAGGAGTACAATTTACAAAGTTATCACAGAGTGTGATATACTATTACATGTATCGTATATCACAGCCAGGTACAAAAGTAAAATTTACAATATGAATACAAGGTGCTCACGAGCTGAAGGAAAATCCCGCAAGCTGGAAGAAAGAGTCGGGTACGAAGGGGACCAAGATTAGTCAGCCTGCTCTGAGAGGAAAACTTGATCTTCGGTGGAGGGCTCCACTTCAATCCAAACTTCAGAACCTGAACATACAAATTCAAGGGAGTCAGAACCTCCCAACAAATGTTCAGGTTACAACCGAGTGGCATAAGAGATAAGTGTATGAGAGTTGATATAGCATTATGCATAATAAACATGTAAAGGGGGCACGACGTATTATAGATGGAAAAACCCGAATGCATCGACAAACTCGGTAAAGCATACAACGGATCCATAGTTGGCATCTTTTATTATTATTATTACTCGTCTTACCCTGATGTCTAGATATGTGGACTAGCGTCCCAGTACACATATATCCACATCTGAGTAAAGCAAGGTTTGTTATTGGAAACCAGCGGGGGTATCAACGAACAATGTTTACAGTGGGTCCCGTGCATACCCGGGACCACGGCCCAGGATGTTCCGTTGCTTGGTGACGGAACCTACCGCAAGGCGATTCAGGAGGGTCTTATGGATGCCCTTATCAAGATAGTACCAGGAAGGAGGGAGCCAGCTCTCCCCTCGGTCCCCTGGAGGCCCACAGGTCAGACCGGAAGTTTTAGTTGCACAACATGCCTAATACCACTGTAAACACGAACATGTATTGATAGCCACGAGTTTCCCCCGACCCGATGCAAGTTGTTCCTTTTTATGATTTATTATGTATTTATCAGATTCCGGGAATGAGCAGGAATAATGCAGGAATACATGTATTTCAGGAGTACAGTAAGTACTATAAAGAAATCAAGATGTCAGGTCATCATTCCCGTTGTCGTGATAATTATAAGAGTCAAGTGTATCATGCCGGGTGTCAAGTGATAGCATGACAAGAGGGTGATATTCGTCAAGTGACAAGTCATGTAATAACAAGGGGCAATTATCTGGTAGAAGTATGTCGGGTGGTAACATATCGGTTGACAAGTGATACAACCAAGTGGAGCTGAGTATGCTGGAGGCACAGGTAGCGAACAGAGTTTAGACACTAATACGCTTGGCGAGGTTACCGGGACGACTCGTTTTTAGAATATGAGTGGAAGGTCCGGTAGCAACTTGCCTGGACGGATTTAGTGAATAAAGCGCTGAGCGCTAAGTATGCTAACCAGATGGAGCTGAGAAACCTGACGGTCCCAATCACCTCTCTTTCGAGATAGTGAGAGACCGGAAGCTGAACAGTCACACGAGTTGTTCTATCCTATTACAAGCATTACAATATATCAGTTCGGGACATATCCACAAATTACAACACACACACCTGTACAACCACATCGCACTGCTACCAAGGACAACATAATAATGATTTTAATACAAGTCTATTTTCTGGCGAGGAAAATCACTCGCCTAAAACGCCACTTTTCAAGCTTTGCGCGTCCGATTCTCCGGGAGAGGAAATACCAAGCGAGTAAAGGAAAGGGGGCTTGGCCTTTTGGGTGGCCGCCGGCCCTAGGGTGGTGCGCCACCCCTTGGTGGTGGCCTAGGGAGTGGCCGGCCCCAAGGAGAGGGAGGAGGAGAGGAAAGGGAAGGTGATTTTGTTGGTGGTGGTATTTGATAAAGAAGATGGATTTTGGTGGAGAAAAAAGAAAGTGAAGGAGGTGATGTTTGGAGGTGGAAGTAGTGGAGATGGAGGTGGTGTTGTGATGGTGAAATTAATGGTGGAAGTGAAGATGGTGGTGGAAAATAGTAGGGGTAATGGTGATGTTAGTTGTTGTCGTTGTAAGCCTCACCATAATGATTACCGGAATAATCGTAAACGATTACCGGAATAATCACCGGAGGGGTTACCAACGAAGAACAGCTCGGCACCAATCCAAAGGAGGTGGCCGGCCCTAAGAGAAGATGATGGGGTGGTGATTTGTGGAGAGGTTTTGTTGTAGTGGTAGTTTTGGAAAAGGTAAAGGAGAAGGTGGAGACTTTGGTGGAGTTGTTGAAGTTGTGGTGGTTTAAATGGAGAGGGAGGAGGAAGAAGATGAAGGTAGGAAGTTAGAGAAGTTGTAGTGGTGGTGGTTGTGGTGGAGATGAAGGAGGAGTTGGTGGTGGTTAAGGTGTTGGTGAAGAGAAAAATGAAGTGAAATGAAGAAGGAAAGGTTTATATAGGAATTGGATTTGTGAAGGTGATGTAAATAAAGATTTAGAGAGGGGGTTTTTTGAAAAAATGGAGAGGTGAGGTGTCTCTTGGCCGGCCATGGTGATGGGAGAGGGATTTGAGTGGTTTGGGATATTTTGGAGAAGATATTTTTGGTGGAAGGAGAAGATATTTTTGGTGGAAAGTTGTAGAAAGTATTGGAAGAATGGAGAATTTGGTGGAAGGAAAAGGAAAGAAAGAAAAAGGAAAAAGGAAAAGAAAATGAAAAAAAGGAAGATATTTTCTTGGAAGAAATTGGAAAAATAATTAGAGTGGCGGATTCCCGGGATTCGGTTGCGGATACGGAAAACTTTTGAAAAAATACCGAAATCGTCCGAAAATCAAGTATCTCGGAACGACCGCAAAATTTTTCAAAAATCAAGAATATTATTCTAAGAATCATGGTGAAATTCATTTCAAGAAATTCTTTATAGTTTTTAAATTAAAAATCCTGGAATCGGCCGCCAATATCGGTTGACGCCAAATCCGGCAGAAATCTGTTAAATTTTGAAAATTTCCAAAAAAAGAATTTAGGTAGTAAATATTATTCTAAGTAGATATATGAAAGCGATTTCTCAAAATTTAACCCCAGTTGTAAATTAAAAATTCAGGAATAAACCAGCGGTACCGATTAATCTTGATTTTACGGTATTTAAAAAAATAATACAGAAAAAATCTGAAAAATCTAGAATATTGGAAAATAGTGTTTAAAACTAAAATTGACCCAATCGGATGACCAGAGAGATCAAATAATGTAGTACTTCCATTGTACGAGAAATAAATAAGAGAAAATAATAAATAAAAATAACAAAGTTCTTAACAGATCAGGATACGCATCTGAGTACGTATTCTGAGGATGGGGTGTTACAATCCATCCACCTTGCAAAAAATTTCGTCCTCAAAATTTCAGGAAGGGGAATATGACGGTAGAGAAGATAGGAAGAAAGAATTTTACCAACTAAGATGTAAATAGTTGAGGGTAACGCTCACGAATAACATCTTCTCGTTCCCACGTGGCCTCCCCTGGAACATGCCTATTCCAAGAAACCAATACTAACGGTATTGCCTTATTCTTCAGAGTCTTGATACTTTTGTCCAGAATGGCCATCGGTTGTTCCTTATAAGATAGATCTGGTTGTAGTTCCAGTTCAGAGTGATTTAGAATATGACTCTCATCCTTGACATACTTTCGTAACTGTGATATGTGAAAGACATTATGAATTCCTTCTAATGACGGCAGTAATGCCAAGCGGTAAGCTACATCTCCCACTCGATCCAAAATCTCGAATGGGCCGATATATCTCGGACTAAGTTTCCCGCGAGTACCGAATCGGATTACCCCTTTTGTTGGTGATATCCTTAAAAATACATGATCACCTGCTCTGAATTCTAATGGTCTTCTGTTAGTGTCAGCCCAACTTTTCTGTCGGCTCTGTGCTGCCCGGAGGTGATCTCTAATAATTCTGACTTTGTCTGTTGTCTGAATTAATATATTTGGCCCCAAAAGTCTTCTCTCACCGACTTTGTCCCAACATAACGGTGACCTACATTTTCTACCGTACAAGGCTTCATACGGAGCCATCTTGATACTGGCCTGATAGCTGTTATTATAAGAGAATTCAGCCAAATGAAGATAATCTTCCCATGACCCTTTGAAGTCAATCATGCAGGCTCGCAGCATGTCTTCAAGAATTTGGATAGTTCGTTCAGATTGTCCGTCTGTCTGGGGGTGATATGAAGTACTGAATTTCAGACGAGTTCCTAGATTTTCTTGGAGACTTTCCCAGAAATGTGATCGGAATCTTGTATCTCTATCCGATACAATGCTAACCGGAACTCCATGTAGACGAACTATTTCCTTCATATATTTGTCTGCTAGAACTTCTGTTGTTTGACCTACTCTGAATGGTATGAAGTGAGCTGATTTTGTGAGGCGATCGATGATTACCCATACTGCATTATTACCCTTAGGACTGCGGGGTAGAGCCGTGACAAAATCCATGGTGATATGTTCTCACTTCCATTCGGGTATCGGTAAGGGTTGTAGAAGTCCAGCTGTTCTCTGGTGTTCTATTTTTATCTGCTAACAAACCAGGCACTTGGCCACATACTGGGCTATCTCCCTCTTCATAGCATTCCACCAAAACTGCTGCTTTATGTCTTGATACATTTTATTTCCCCCTGGGTGTATGGAATAAGCTGAACTGTGTGCCTCTGCCAGAATTTTCTGTCGAACTTCTCCTTGGGGAACACAAATTCTGTTACCAAAATAAAGTGCATCATCTGAATGAATACGGATATCAGTTCTTAATCCCGCCTCTACTTGAGCTCTGAATTTCTGTAATCTGGGGTCTTCCTTTTGAGCTTCTTTAATCTCATTCATCAGGGTTGATTGAATTTGAAAAGTCATTAACTGTCCTGACTTATCAGTTCCTCGTACTAGCATTAAGTCCAATTTTGTGATATCCTGAATCAACTCCTTCTGTTGAGTGAGTTGTACTAGCATTTTATTTTCTGGCTTCCTGCTCAATGCATCTGGTACTGTATTGACCTTGCCAGGATGATATTGTAAGTATATATCATAGTCCGCCATTAATTCAAGCCACCGTCTCTGTCTCATGTTTAATTCTTTTTGCGTGAAAATATACTTAAGACTCTTGTGATCAGTGTAGATTAACACCTTGTCTCCCAGAAGATGATGTCTCCAGATCTTCAATGCGAATATTACTGCTGCCAGCTCTAAGTCACGAGTTGGGTAATTTCTCTCATGTGGTTTCAATTGCCTTGATGCATAAGTTATGACATGATCATGTTGCATTAATACACACCCCAGGCCTTTTCCGGATGCATCACTGTATATAACCATTCCTCCTCTTCCTGAGGGAGTCCTCAAGACTGGAGCTGTAATGAGTCTTTTCTTTAATTGTTCAAATGCTGCAGTACATTCTTCTGTCCATATATACTTTTCTCCTTTTCGGGTGAGCTTTGTTAACGGGGCTGCGATCTTAGAGAAATCTTGGACAAAACGCCGGTAATATCCAGCTAATCCAATAAAACTCTTAATATCTGTTACTGTTTTTGGAATTGGCCAGTCCTTTACTGCCTGGATTTTGCTGGGGTCAACTGAAATTCCTTCTTCTAAAATCACATGTTCAAGGAAAGCTATACAATCTAACCAGAAGTCACACTTGCTCCGCTTAGCATGAAGTTGTTCCTGCTGGAGAGTCTGTAATACTGTCCTCAAGTGTTCTGCATGCTCTCTGTCATTCTTGGAATATATTAAGATATCATTTATAAATACAACTACAAATTGATCCAAATATGGTGAGAACACTCTGTTCATCAAATCCATAAAGACTACAGGAACATTGGTAACTCCGAAGGGCATGACTAGAAACTCATAATGGCCATAACGAGTCCTGAATGCTGTCTTTGGAATATCTTCTTTCTTTACTTTTAGCTGATGATAACCCGATTGTAAATCTAATTTAGAAAATACTCGGGCTCCATGCAGTTGGTCACAAAGATCATCAATTCTTGGTAAGGGATACTTATTCTTGATGATAACTTTGTTCAATTCTCTATAGTCTATACATAACCGTTTACCACCATCCTTTTTGTTTGCCAATAGCACTGGAGCTCCCCATGGTGAAGTACTCGGCCTAATTAACCCCTTATCAGAGTATTCTTGTAGCTGTTTCTTTAGAATCTCTAACTTAGTGGGTGCCATTCTGTACGGAGCTTTGGATATTGGAACTGTGCCTGGAATAGTATCAATGGAGAACTCAACCATTCTGTCAGGTGGGAGTCCTGAGATTTCAGCAAACACTTCTGGGAATTCATCCCAAACCGGTACTTCCTTCTTCTGGATCTCGGTAGTAGTCATCTGAGTCTTTCTCTTGACAGACTTAAGTTCCCCATCAAATTGAAATTTAGGCTGAAATGGAATTCTGAAATTAATTTTCTTATTTCGACAATCAATAACCGCATAGTATTTGCTGAGCCAGGTCATGCCTAAGATTACGTCGTACCCTTTGGTATCTAGTACGAGCATATCTATGGCCAATGTTTTGTTATATATTTCTACAGGGCAATTGATACAAATTTTAGAGGAGATGACTACTCCATTCCCTGTGCTAATCTCCCATTGATGGTCTAAAGACTTAACAGGTATACAATGCAAGGCAATGAAATGATCTGATATGTAACAATGAGAAGCACCTGAATCGAAGAGGGTTAGAACAGGTTTTGAGTGTACCCTGATCTTACCTGTTACCACCTCTTCAGAAGTCTCAGCCTCTTCCGCTGTCAAGTTGTAGGCTTGTCCCCTTCCGCGACCTGCTACAGTCCTAACTCCCCTTTGGACTGGGCGGATAACTTGCTGTTGGGGAGGGGGAGGGGCCCTTCTAGCCATTGGTCCCTGGTTTCTCTGTCCATTTGGTATTGGTGGTGCTGGCAAGGCTTGGTTCACTATTCCTGTCCTTTTATGGGGACAGCCTTCTATTGTATGGTTACTGGAACCACATACCAGGCATAATTCATTTGCCCTACGGCAATTTTGTTGAGAGTGACCTAGTTTCTGGCAATAATTACAAAAAGGAGATGATTGGGTTATCTGAAAGGGGGCTGGTCGAAATGGTCGTCTCATTGTCGGAACTTTTGCAGCTCTGAATGGACCTCCTCTCCCCATTTGTGGAAGTGGCCTCTTCATGGCCTGGTTCCTTATCAGGTTAAATTTCTTTTTCTCCAGTCCCCGCTCCACCTCCCGAGCTATAGTGAGGACCTGGTAATATGTTTTCAGTTGTTGGGGAATCAAGAAGACTTGAATATCCATTTGTAAGCCCTGTTGGAATCTACTTGCCCGCTTCTCTTCGTCGGTCACCATATATGAAGCAAAGCGGCTAAGCCTTAAGAACTCAGCGGCATACTCATCCACAGACCGGTTCCATTGCTGAAGTCGGATGAACTGTTCTTCCATCTCTTTCTGAGCTGTGGCAGGGAAGAATCTATTATAAAAGCTCTTAGAAAACTGGTCCCAAGTGATGGGTTTCTCCAGTCTTGCCTCTTCAGCTAGCCACCAGGTCCTGGCCACATCTTTTAGTTGAATCTTGGCAACCTCTACTTGATTTTTCTTTGGGACCTGGGCTGCATTCAAGAGATCTGTGGTGTCGATCAGCCATTGTTCGGCCTCTAGTGGTCTCTCTCCTCCTGTGAATATTGCCGGCTGCAACCGCCTGAAGTCTGATACATTCCCCGACCTTTGTTCCTTAGGAGTTGTTAATCCTTGCTGAAGGAGTTCTGTCTGCTGTTGTTGATTTTCCATCATGTTCTGGATAACCCTCAGAATATCAGCATTTTCTCTCGTGGGTCCATTTGGTAGTGGCCCGGATGATTGTCCGGAACTGTTATGACCCGTCCTTCTATCCATCTTTATGTTGGTAAAAGATGACTGGAAACTGGAAAGATAGAAGGATTTTAGGACATAGGGGAAGGAGTCAAGAAGGAATAGATAACTTTGTACATTGTAGTTGGATTGTATAACTGAGATTCATGTATAGCAATTGCAAATTAATATTCCCTTAATTTACTGCTTGATTGTACTGTAGGTGTGAGAGCCTAGGCTGTGATACCAACCTGTAACGCCCCGATCCCGAGGGTACGGAGACGTCACTGCGACGTATATACACAGGTCATAAATACCCTTACGTATATACGCTAAGCATCAGTACAGGCAAGAATCACAGTACCACAATACGTAGTATTTATACACATGCCAACATAAGGAGTACAATTTACAAAGTTATCACAGAGTGTGATATACTATTACATGTATCGTATATCACAGCCAGGTACAAAAGTAAAATTTACAATATGAATACAAGGTGCTCACGAGCTGAAGGAAAATCCCGCAAGCTGGAAGAAAGAGTCGGGTACGAAGGGGACCAAGATTAGTCAGCCTGCTCTGAGAGAAAAACTTGATCTTCGGTGGAGGGCTCCACTTCAATCCAAGCTTCAGAACCTGAACATACAAATTCAAGGGAGTCAGATCCTCCTAACAAATGTTCAGGTTACAGCCGAGTGGCATAAGAGATAAGTGTATGAGAGTTGATATAGCATTATGCATAACAAACATGTAAAGGGGGCACGACGTATTATAGATGGAAAAACCCGAATGCATCGACAAACTCGGTAAAGCATACAACGGATCTATAGTTGGCATCTTTTATTATTATTATTACTCGTCTTACCCTGATGTGTAGATATGTGGACTAGCGTCCCAGTACACATATATCCACATCTGAGTAAAGCAAGGTTTGTTATTGGAAACCAGCGGGGGTATCAACGAACAATGTTTACAGTGGGTCCCGTGCATACCCGGGACCACGGCCCAGGATGTTCCGTTGCTTGGTGACGGAACCTACCGCAAGGCGATTCAAGAGGGTCTTATGGATGCCCTTATCAAGATAGTACCAGGAAGGAGGGAGCCAGCTCTCCCCTCGGTCCCCTAGAGGCCCACAGGTCAGACCGAAAGTTTTAGTTGCACAACATGCCTAATACCACTGTAAACACGAACATGTATTGATAGCCGCGAGTTTCCCCCGACCCGATGCAAGTTGTTCCTTTTATGATTTATTATGTATTTATCAGATTCCGGGAATGAGCAGGAATAATGTAGGAATACATGTATTTCAGGAGTACAGTAAGTACTATAAAGAAATCAAGATGTCAGGTCATCATTCCGTTGTCGTGATAATTATAAGAGTCAAGTGTATCATGCCGGGTGTCAAGTGATAGCATGACAAGAGGGTGATATTTGTCAAGTGACAAGTCATGTAATAACAAGGGGCAATTATCTGGTAGAAGTATGTCGGGTGGTAACATATCGGTTGACAAGTGATACAACCAAGTGGAGCTGAGTATGCTGGAGGCACAGGTAGCGAACAGAGTTTAGATACTAATACGCTTGGCGAGGTTACCGGGACGACTCGTTTTTAGAATACGAGTGGAAGGTCCGGTAGCAACTTGCCTGGACGGATTTAGTGAATAAAGCGCCGAGCGCTAAGTATGCTAACCAAATGGAGCTGAGAAACCTGACGGCCCCAATCACCTCTCTTTCGAGATAGTGAGAGACCGGAGGCTGAACGGTCACACGAGTTGTTCTATCCTATTACAAGCATTACAATATATCAGTTCGGGACATATCCACAGATTATAACACACACACCTGTACAACCACATCGCACTGCTACCAAGGATAACATAATAATGATTTTAATACAAGTCTATTTTCTGGCGAGGAAAATGACTCGCCTAAAACGCCACTTTTCAAGCTTTGCGCGTCCGATTCTCCGGGAGAGGAAATACCAAGCGAGCAAAGGAAAGGGGGCTTGGCCTTTTGGGTGGCCGCCGGCCCTAGGGTGGTGCGCCACCCCTTGGTGGTGGCCTAGGGAGTGGCCGGCCCCAAGGAGAGGGAGGAGGAGAGGAAAGGGAAGGTGATTTTGTTGGTGGTGGTATTTGATAAAGAAGATGGATTTTGGTGGAGAAAAAAAGAAAGTGAAGGAGGTGATGTTTGGAGGTAGAAGTAGTGGAGATGGAGGTGGTGTTGTGATGGTGAAATTAATGGTGGAAGTGAAGATGGTGGTGGAAAATAGTAGGGGTAATGGTGATGTTAGTTGTTGTCGTTGTAAGCCTCACCATAATGATTACCGGAATAATCGTAAACGATTACCGGAATAATCACCGGAGGGGTTACCGACGAAGAAGAGCTCGGCACCAATCCAAAGGAGGTGGCCGGCCCTAAGAGAAGATGATGGGGTGGTGGTTTGTGGAGAGGTTTTGTTGTAGTGGTAGTTTTGGAAAAGGTAAAGGAGAAGGTGGAGACTTTGGTGGAGTTGTTGAAGTTGTGGTGGTTTAAATGGAGAGGGGGGAGGAAGAAGATGAAGGTAGGAAGTTAGAGAATTTGTAGTGGTGGTGGTTGTGGTGGAGATGAAGGAGGAGTTGGTGGTGGTTAAGGTGTTGGTGAAGAGAAAAATGAAGTGAAATGAAGAAGGAAAGGTTTATATAGGAATTGGATTTGTGAAGGTGATGTAAATAAATATTTAGAGAGGGGGTTTTTTGAAAAAATGGAGAGGTGAGGTGTCTCTTGGCCGGCCATGGTGATGGGAGAGGGATTTGAGTGGTTTGGGATATTTTGGAGAAGATATTTTTGGTGGAAGGAGAAGATATTTTTGGTGGAAAGTTGTAGAAAGTATTGGAAGAATGGAGAATTTGGTGGAAGGAAAAGGAAAGAAAGAAAAAGGAAAAAAGAAAAGAAAATAAAAAAAAGGAAGATATTTTCTTGGAAGAAAATGGAAAAATAATTAGAGTGGCGGATTCCCGGGATTCGGTTGCGGATACGGAAAACTTTTGGAAAAATATCGAAATCGTCCGAAAATCAAGTATCTCGGAACGACCCACAAAAATTCTCAAAAATCAAGAATATTATTCTAAGAATCATGATGAAATTCGTTTCAAGAAATTCTTTATAGTTTTTAAATTAAAAATCCTGGAATCGACCGCCAATATCGGTTGACGCCAAATCCGGCAGAAATCTGTTAAATTTTGAAAATTCCCAAAAAAAGAATTAAGATAGTAAATATTATTCTAAGTAGGTATATGAAGCGGTTTCTCAAAATTTGACCCCAGTTGTAAATTAAAAATTCAGGAATAAACCAGCGGTACCGATTAATCTTGATTTTAGGGTATTTAAAAAAATAATTCAGAAAAATCTGAAAAATCTAGAATATTGGGAAATAGTGTTTAAAACTAAAATTGACCCAATCGAATGACCAGAGAGATCAAATAATGTAGTACTTCCATTGTACGAGAAATAAATAAGAGAAAATAATAATAAAAATAACAAAGTTCTTAACAGATCAGGATACGCATCTGAGTATGTATTCTGAGGATGGGGTGTTACAGGGTTGGTGGCTTGGTGGTGGATGCATTTAGAGTTTGAAGGACAAACCCATTTGATGCATCGCTTTCAAGGAAGCATAGTGGGAGAACCATTTCGTTTTGACGAAATGGATAGGCTACTTCATGTTGGTAACTATTTCATCCTTCACTTTTAAAATACTTTTTTAAATGCTTATATGCTAGTTTAAGTAACCTAGACTCTATCATATATTGTGTTGTGCCTATAATTGAGTTGATTGGTTGCCTAGCTATGCATGTATTTTTAAAAATAGTGTTTATATTTTCAAGTGAATTTACATATCAATTTTTGTTGAATTCATATTTTTATATGATTTATTTTAAAGTATATATTGATTTAAATGTTTATATCATATGTCCATTAAAACTTGTGTATACATGTACAATTTTTGAGTTACATGATATACATATTCTATTTCTATTGTGTACTCATTTGTTGTTTGATTATACATTGTATGTCCTAGTTTTGGTGATTCTTGCATAATTATATGATATATATCATGTTTTTTTAGAAAAAGAATTTCATGTTAGTTTTGATTTTAAGCCTTATTGATTTATTTCATGAATATGTTATTGTTGTGCACTCACTTTAATGTTTACTTATGATTTTGAGCTCATATACGTGCTTCATAATATTTTTTTTTGTTTTAGTGTCAATTCTCGTGTTACTTAGCATGTTTTCATGAAATAAAGTATGTTTTTGTTCCTTTCTTGAAGGATTTCGTACTAGTTTTTAAAATTATCTTAAAACTAGTTTCGTATTTTTTAATTGTTAGTGTTTTTAAATTATGCTAAAATTATTTTCAAATCTTACTTTTTGAAGACTCCTACCTTTCAAGGGTGGTTGGTTGGGAGACCATGTCTTGTATGCTCTAATTGAATATTCCTTTAAATATGTGCATGATAGGGTGGATGTTATGAGTTATACACATACATATCTTGAAAATTGATTCTGTATACTCATATTTGTTTTCTATATATGTATGGATCATATTTTAATTGGTGTTTAAATTGATCATATATACATATATATGATTTCTTGTGCTAGATTAAAAATGTTAATACATATTCTTTATAGCACAAATTGTTTTATGCTAAACTTGATTTAATTCTAAATGTTTAATTAGTATCTTTTACAAGCTTATGCATTAGTTTTATTGCTATTTCAAAAAGAGTGAAAAAATTCTTTCTTTTTGAGAAAAATATTTTGTTTTAGGAAATGATTTTATTTTCTATTGGTATCAAAATTTATTTTTTTGATTGGTATCAAAATCTTCAATTGGTATCTTAATATTTATGTTTATTGATTTGACAAAATTTATTTTTATTGATTACGAGTGATATCAAAATTTATTGTTTTGTTTTAATTGTTTTAATCGGTATCAAAATTTGTTTTAAGTGGTTTTTAAAATATGTTTTTATATGTATTGCTTATATGCAAGGGGAGCTTAACATCTCCTCTATCTATACATTCATGTTGAGTATAGTATATAAAGAAGAATTTGACCTCTTTTCTTTATGTGGTACACGTGTATAGGGGGAGTTTAACATCTTCATCTATTGTATATTATACTTATATGGGTTAGGGTTTAGTCACCTCTTCTCCATGTAATGCATGTATGCAGGGGGAGTTAACTTAACGTCTCTCCTCTTCATAAATTTATATCGCATATACATTTATCTTATTTGTTTTTCTTCGCCCCTTTGTTGATGAGTTGACAAAGGGGGGAGAAGAATTGAAAGAGTTTATATATGCATATTTATTTTAATTTATGCATATATGTTTATTTTTTTAATATATTATTTATGTGCTTCATTGAATATCTTTATGTTTTTGCTATGCATGAGTTTATATATGTATATTATGCTTATATGGGTTAGAGTTTAATCACTTCTTCTCCATGTAATGCATATATGCAGGGGGAGTTAACTTGACGTCTCTCCTCTTCATAAATTTATATCGCATATATATTTATCTTATTTGTTTTTCTTCACCCCTTTGTTGATGAGTTGACAAAAGGGGGAAAAGAATTGAGAGAGTTTATACACACACTGCCACCACCATCTCCTCCTCCTTCTTCCTTCTTAAATCTCCACCTCCAAACACCTTCACCACCTCCAAAAAAAAACCAAACCCCCTTCTCTTCTCCCTCCTTCTTAGGGTGACCAGTGGCCACCCCTGGCCGACGCTGCCTTGGGCGCCACCTTAGGTGCCGCCACGCTAGGAACAGAGGCCCCTTGTCGTAGGATGAGAGGAGAGGCTCCACGCCAGGAACAGAGGCCCCTGGTCGTGGGATAAGAGGAGGGGCAGCATCCCTCTCTCTCTTCTCTCTTTTAATTCTATTCTCTCTCTACTATTCCTCTCTCTGCTATTCCTCTCTCTATTATCTCTGTATCTGTATCTCTCTATATATCCATATCTCTCTCTAAAAATCTGTTTCTCTCTCAAGCTCTCTCTTTCTCTCTCTAGGTCCTTCTCTCTTGCTCTCTTTCTCTCTCTAGGCGTTTCTCTTTAGCTCTCTCTTTCTCTCCCTAGGTCCTTCTCTCTAGCTTTCTCTCTCTCCTCTCTCTTAATCCTCTCTTTCTCTCTCTAAAAGTATAAATATATTTTAATATATTTTTGTAGCGTGTGCGCGTGTTTTGAACTCTGGGATTACACGGCGTTTCAAAGATTAGGCGAGTGTCCTCACCTCGTTTTGGGTTCCCCGCTTCGTCAGGTCGGCTTGTATTTCATTCTGTATTTGGATTTGTATTCGTATTTTGTATTGGGTTATGCCCTTATATTTGTATGTGGTTGAGTGCCTATGATTGTACATGTATATGCCTGTGATGAATAATTGTACTAGGGTAGTTTATTTTCTATACATGTACCATGCCTGCGATGTTGCTCACTACTGTCTTATTACGTGCATGTGATTGACACTAACACTTCTGCAGGTACTATACCTAGCCTCCAGGCTGCATTCATCCTTTGGGCTTTCTATACCAAACCTTCGGCTTGTGTTCATCCTCTGGGCTCTTTACTCAGCCTCCGGGCTTCACCACTCCACGGTAATATAGATATTATCACGTTTATATGCATGGTCGTGTGGTACTAACATCTCGTGCAGGTATTCTTGTACTGAATCTGAGTTTCTGCCCACTCTCGGGCTAGCTATCCAATTGGTTTTAGGCCTGCACCTTTATGGGTTTCGTGGTAACTACCAAGAGTGCGCCTAGACCCCGAGCGTACTTTAGCCTCCGGGCTCTCGCCCACTCCCTTGAAAGAGAAGCGCGCTTAGACCGTTAGGTCTCTCAGCTCCGCCGCGTAAGCATGCTTAGTGCTCAGCGCTTTACCACTAGATTCGTCTAGGCGGAACTCTGCATTTTAGACTCGCTTTCTAAGTCGAGTCATTCCATTAGATCCGTTAGGTGTCTAGTGTTAAACACTGTTTGTTTCTTGTACCTTCAGCTTGGTTAGTTCCGATTGGATGTTTGCTTGCTTGCTAATTACCTGCTCGTCAATTTATCTTTTCTTCTCTTACTAGTTGTGAAGAGTTAGAAATCTTACTTATACTATTTTCCTAAAACTCCATGGTTTTCTAGTATCATACCGATCTCTTATATTGATACTATTTTCCTTTATCATTTGACGTGCTTTCACTTGACATGCTATTACTTGTTTCCTACCTGATATCATCTTCCTGTCATGCTATTACCTGACATCTGGCATGATATACCTGACTCTTATAATTATCATGATAACAGGAATGATGACCTGACATCTTGACTACATCCTGATATATTCCACTCTGATACTCTTGACTTATTTCTGCTCATTCTCAAATCTGATAATTATCTAATAAACCATAAATTGAGACAACTTAAAACGGGTCGGGGGGAAACTTACGGATATTAATATGTGTTCATGTTTACAGTGGTATTAGGTATGTTGTCCAACAAAAACTTTCAGTTCGACCTGAGGGCCTCCAGGTGTTCTGAGGGGAGCGCTGGCTCTCTACATCCTATTACATTCATGAAAAAGGGCATACAGTAAGACCCTCATCTAGGCCTTGCAGCCAGTTCCGAACACCAGCAACGGAATGTCATGGACCGTGGTCCCAGGCATGTATGAGACCCACTGTAAATATTGTTCGTTGATACACCTGTTGATTTCCAATAACAACCTTGCTTTACTCAGATGTGTATATATGTGTGCTAGAACGCTAGTCCACATATCTAGACATCTAGGTAGGACGAGTAATATTAATAATAAAAGATGCCAACTAATAATTCGTTGTATGTTTTACCGTATTTGCTTTCATCGGGTTTTACATCGAATTTCTTGTTTTATGATTATTATTATATTATAGCTGCAACATCCTGCCGTACCATTTGTGTTCTATTCCATCAGTCTCTTGCTCTTATCTTACTATACCATGCGTATTCCGTGCCTAATATCACTTGCTAATCTCCGCCTGCTCATGTGTGTTTGTGCTCACGACACAGTTTTCAATGCATGTCGATACACGTGTGCTTATCTCTGCACGCCACTTGGCATTCGGAACACCACTCGTTGGACTGACTCTCCTGGATCCTCATGTCCAGATCTCAAAGATTGGAGCTTGTGGATTCTTCCAGTTGCTGATCAGAGATGCGCAGCGGTAGCGTGAATCATCGGCAGAATGTCCAGAGCCCTATCCTCCTAGGCCCCTTGCTCAGCTCTCGAGTTTCCTTTCGTGACTCGTGAACGCCCTTTGTACTATTCTCAATTGTATATCTTTGTATTCTCGCAATTGCGCCTATCGGTGATGCAATATTTTTGTAATATTGTATCACATCCTATGATAACTTTGTAATTGTACTTATATATTGGAATGTATAATGCTCATATATTGGAACAGTCGATATCTCCTGACATTATTATAATATTATTATTTTCGAAATTTTTTCTTTTCTTTCTTTCTTTCTTTCCTAATCTTTTTCTTTCCCTAACCTCCACCTGTCGACCCACACCTTTCATTAATCCCTCTCTAATCCATCTCTCCCCTTCATCAGTCTCTCTTTCTCTTTTCTTTTCTTTTCTTTTTTACTTTTCCTTGTTCCTTCTTTTTCCTCCTCCTTATCTTTTCCCTTTCCTTCTTTTTCTTTTCATTTTCCCTTCTTTCTTCTTCTCCCTTGGTGCCAATGATAGCCCCCTTTCCTCCCCCTTCTCCTTCCAAATTCTTACTCTTCCCCGCTAACTCCAAGATCTCTCTCAATTTTTTTCTCCATCTCCTCCTCTTTCTCCTCCACCCTTTAATTTTTTCCTCTTCTCCTCTCTCATCCACTCCAACCGGTGACCATCACCAGGCCAAGCCCCAACTCCTGCAACCCCAGGCCGGCGGCGAATCCCGACGAGCTCCACCACCTCAATCACCCTATTTTCTTCTTTCCTAACACCACCAACACACACTACCACCATTATCTCCTTCTTCTTCTTCCTTAAATCTCTACCTCCAAACACCTTCACTGCCTCCAAAAAAACCAAACCTCCTTCTCCTCTCCATCCTCCTTGGGGTGGCCGGCGGCCAACCCTGGCCGGTGCCGCCCTGGGCACCGCCAGGCTATGGCCAGAGGCCTTAACCATGGGCTGAGAGGAGGGGCAACAACCCCCTCTTCTCTCTCTAATTTTATTTTCTCTCTACTATCCCTCTCTCTACCGTTTCTCTCTCTCTATTATCTATCTATTCGTATCTCTTTATCCGTATCTCTCTAAAAATCTATTTCTCTCTCTCTCCATTTCTCTCGCTAGCTCTCTCTTTCTCTCCTAGGTCCTTCTCTCGCTAACTCTCTATTTCTCTCTCTAGGTCTTCTTTATCTAGCTCTCTCTTTCTCTTTCTAAGTCTTTCTCTCTCCACCTCTCTTTCTCTCTCTAACTCTTGCCTCTCTTCTCTCTTAATCCTTTCTTTCTCTCTCTAAAATATAAATATATTTTAATATATTTTGGTGGCGTATGCGCGTGTCTTGAACTCTGAGATTTCACGGCATTTCAGAGATTAGCTCGCCTCGTTTTGGGTTCCCCGCTTCGTCAGGTAGACTTGTATTTTATTTTGTTTTTGGATTTGTATTTTTATTTTGTATTGGGCTGTGCCTTGTATTTGTATGTGGCCGAGTGCCCATGATTGTACATATATATACCTGTGATGAATGTTTGTATTAAGGTAGTTTATTTCCTGTACATGTACTATGCCTGCGATATTACTCACTACTGTCTTATTACGTGCGTGTGATTGACATTAACACTACTGCGGTACTATACCCAGCCTCCGGGCTGCGTTCAGCCTCCGAGCTTTCTATACCCAACCTTCGAGTTGCGTTCAGCCTCCGAGCTCTCTACTCAGCCTCCAGGTTTCACCACTCTACGGTAGTCTAGATATTATCACGTTTATATGCATGCTCGTGTGGTACTAACAACTCGTTCAAGTACTCTAGTACTGACTTTGGGTTTTTACCCACTCTCGGGCTACCTACCCAATTGGTTTTAGGTCTGCACCTTTATGAGTTTCGTGGTAGCTACCGAGAGTGTGTCTAGACCCCGAGCGTACATTAGCCTCTGAGCTCTCACCCACTATCCCGAAAGAGAAGTGCGCTTAGACCATCAGGTCTCTCAACTCTGCCTGGTAGGCATGCTTAGCGCTTAACACTTTACTACTAGATTCATCTAGGCAGAACTCTGTCGGAGTTTAGACTCGCCTTTTAAGCCGAGACATTCCAGTAGCTCCATCAGGCGCTCTAGTGTTAAACACAATTTGCTGTCCGTAACTCCAGCTTACTTAACTCCGCTTGGATGTTTCCTTGCCTGCTAATTATTTGCTCGTCAAATTTTCTTTTCTTCTCTTATGTGTTATGAAGAGTTTGAAATCTTACTTATACTGTTTTTCCTGAAACTGCATGATTTTTTGGTATTAGTACCGATCTCTTATATTGGTACTATTTTCCTGTATCGTTTGATGTGCTTTTACTTGACATGCTATCACTTGTCACCTGCTTGATATCACACTCCTGTCATGCTATCACCTAACATTTGGCATGATATACCTGACTCTTATAATTATCATGATAACGGGAATGATGACCTGACATCTTGACTACATACTGATATATTCCAGTACAAAGTATACTCCTGATACACATGTACTCCTGCTACTCTTGACTGTTCCTGCTCATTCTCGAAATCTGATAATTATCTAATAAATTATAAAATGAGACAACTTATATCGGGTCGGGAGAAACTTATGGATATCAATATGTGTTCGTATTTACAGTGGTATTAGGTATGTTGTGCAATAAAAACTTCCGGTTCGACCTGAGGGCCTCAGGTGTTCTGAGGGGAGCGCTGGCTCCCTACATCCTATTACATTCATGAAAAAGGGCATACAATAAGATCCTTATCTAGGCCTTGCGGCCGGTTCCGAACACCAGCAACAGAACGTCATTGACCATGGTACCAGGTATGTACGGAACCTACTGTAAATATTATTCGTTGATACTGATTTCTAATAACAACCTTACTTTACTCAGATGTGGATATATGTGTGTTGGGATGCTAGTCCACATATCTAGACATCTAAGTAGGATGAGTAATATTAATAATAAAAGATGCCAACTAATAATTCGCTGTATGTTTTACCGAGTTTGCTTTCATTGGGTTTCACATCGGATTTCTGCTTTTATGATTATTATTATATTATAGCTAGTAACATCCTTTCTTACCATTTGTGTTCTATTTCACCAGTCTCCTGCTCTTATCTTATTATACCATGTGTATTCCCTTCCTAATACCACTTGTAATATCTTTACCTGCTCATGTGTGCTTGTGCTCACTACACGATTTTTAATGATGTTTATGAATCGGATTTATCGATACACGTGTGCTTATCTTTGCACGCCACTTGGCATTCACAACACCACTCGTTGGAGGGTTATGACTCTTTTGGATCCTTATGTCCAGATCTCGGAGCTTAAAACTTGTGGATTCTTTCATTGCTGATCAGAGATGCGCAGTGGTAGTATGGATCATCGGTAAAATGTCCAGAGCCCTATCCTCCCAGGTCCCCTGCTCGGTTCTCGAGTTTCCCTTTCATGACTCGTGAACGCCCTTTGTACTATTCTCAATTGTATATCTCTTTGTATTCTCGTAATTGCGCCTATCAGTGATGTAATATTCTTATAATATTGTATCACATCCTGTGATATTGTATTCATATGTTGGAATGTATAATGCATGTAACGCCCCGATCCAGCGGGTACGGAGACGTTACTGCGACGTATATACGCAGGTCAGAAATACCCTCACGTATATACGCTAAGCATCAGTACAGGCAAGAATCAGAGTACGGAAGCACGTGGTGCATTATACATTCTAACACATGAGTACAATTACAAAGTTATCACCAGAGGTGACAAATATTACAATAATATTACATCACTGATATGCGCAAATGCGAGAATACAAGGGATGTACAAGAATGAACAGTATAAAAGGCACTCACGAGTTTACAAAAGGAAAACTCGAGAGGCACACAGGGGGGCCTGGAAGGATAGAGCTCTGGATAATCTGCTGGAGATCCACGCTGCTGCTGCACCACTCTGATCAGCAACCGGGACTCTACAAGTTCCAAGTCTGACATGCTCCAATCTCCGAGACCTGGACATGAGAATCCAGGGGAGTCAGATAGAACTCCCCAGGCGAGTGGTGATACGAATGCCAAGTGGCGAGCAAAGATAAGCACACGTGTAACGATAAAACCGAATCATAATCATGCATTGAAAACCGTGTCGTGATCATAAGCATGCAGGAGCAAGACATAGAACAAGTGATATCAAACAGGAAGTACTTATGGTATGATAAGATAAGAACAGGAGACGGGTGGAATAGAATACGGGTGGTGAAACCGGGTGTAAGCAAGTATAGTATAATAATCATAAAACCGGAAATCCGAAGTAAAACCCGATACAACCAATCATGACAAAGCATACCACAGGTCCATAGCTGGCATCTTTTATTATTATTATTACTCTTCTTACCCTGATGTCTAGATATGTGAACTAGCGTTCTAGCACACATATATCCACATCTGAGTAAATCAAGGTTGTTATTGGAAACCAACAGGGGTATCAACGAACAATGTTTACAGTGGGTCCCGTACATGCCCGGGATCACGACCCAGGACGTTCCATCGCTGGTGTATGGAACCGGCCGCAAGGCCTATAGGAGGGTCTTATAGAATGCCCTTATCAAGATTGTACCAAGAAGGAGGGAGCCAGCACTCCCCTCGGTCGCTTGGAGGCCCACAGGTCAGACCGGAAGTTTTAGTTGCACAACATGCCTAGTACCACTGTAAACACGAACATATATTGATAGCCGCAAGTTTCCCCCGACCCAATGTAAGTTGTCCAGTTTTATGGTTTATTAGATGATTATCAGATTCCGGGAATGAGCAAGAACAAATCAGGAATATCAGGAATACATGTATCTCAGGTGTACAGTTGTACTGTAATGTATATCAAGTTTGTAAGCAAGATGTCAGGTCATCATTCCCGTTATCGTGATAATTATAAGAGTCAAGTATATCATGCCGGGTGTCAAGTGATAGCATGACAGGAGGATGATATTTGGCAGGAGACCAATCATGTCAAGAGATTGATATTAGTCCGGTGGCAAGTCATGCCATAACAAGGGCCTTGCCAAGTAGTAGCAGGTCTGGTGATAACATATCATTTGACAGGTGATACAAACAGGTGTTAAATAGTAGCATGTAAATGACAGGTATGAAGTAATGGCATAGCAAGCGTTAACATATCAGGTAAGTACATGGCATGTGATAGAGTAGTAGCTGAGCACAACCAAGCGGAGCAGAGCAAGCTGGAGGCACAGACAGCAAACAGTATTTAACACTGGAGTGTCTGGCAAGGTTACCGAGATAACTCGGCTTAAAGTGCGAGTAGAAAATCTGGCAGCATCTCACCTAGACGAATCTATTAGTAAAGCGCTGAACGTTGATCATGATGACCAGGCGGAGCTGAACAAGCTGGAGGCACAGGCAGCGAACAGGGTTTAGACACTAATGCGCTTGGCGAGATTACTGGGACGACTCGGTTTAAAATACGAGTAGCAAATCCGACAGCATCTTGCCTAGACGAATTTAGTGAATAAAGCGCTGAGTGCTAAGTATGCTCACCAGACGGAGCTGAGAAACCTGACGGTCCCAATCACTTCTCTTTCGAGATAGTGAGAGACCGGAGGCTGAAGGGTGGAGAGACCTGACGGTCCCAATCACTTCCCTTTCGAGATAGTGAGAGACCGGAGGCTGAAGGCTGAAGGACCAAGAACGCTCGGGGTTTAAGCGCACTCTCGGTGGCTACCAGCCATCCCAAGAGTGGGCAGAAACCCAGAGTTCAAGACCACGAAGGGTCGGCCACGCATGGTATAAAGCAGTAAAATACATCACAGGCATGGTATATGTACAAAATTAAACTACCCTAATACAAGCATTCGTCGCAGAGCAATACATGTCCAGTCATTGGCACTCGGCCATACACAAATACAGGGACTCAGCCCAATACATAATACATGAAAACATGGAATAAAATACATGTCGACCCGACAAAGCGGGGAAACCCAAATGGAGGCGAGAGCGAGGACACTCGCCTAAATCACCAGAAATGCCGAAAAGTCCGAAATCCATGGAACTCGCGCACCGCGCCATAATATAATAATATATAATTATGTAGAGAGAGAAAGTGAAGAGGAGAGAGAAAGAGTTAGAGAGAGAAAGAGAGAGAAACCTAGAGAAAGAAATATATGGAAAGAGAGAGTGCACAGGAAGACGCGGGTTTTTTGAGAGTGAGACGCGGGGGTCGCAGACGCGGGAGTCGCGTCGCGTAGTTGCCACAAACGCGGGGTTCGAGAACCGCGTTCAAGAAGAACGCGGACGCGGACGTGGGTTCCGCGTCGCGTTAGCATGAGGAGAACACAGACGCGGGAGTTAGCTCCGCGTCGTGTCGACACGAGAGGGACACAGACGCGGGCCTGGACTCCGCGCTGCGTCGATACAAGAACGCGAAGGCCGCGTTGAACAGATGCCAAGAACACGAAGATTCGCGTTAAGGGGTTGCCTGGGCGCGGGGGTGAGATCCGCGTCAGTAATTACAGAGAGGAGGAGGGAGATCTAGAGAGAGAGATTAGAGAGGAGAGAGTGTGATAATCTGAGAGAGAGAAAGGGATAATCTGGAGAGAGAGAGATAATCTGAGGGAGAGAGAAAGTTCAGGAGAGAGAGAGGACAGGAGAGAGAGAGAGAAAGGAGACAGGAGAGAGAGAGAGAGAGAACAGGAGAGAGAGTGAAAGAGAGAATGGGGGGCGGTTGCCCCCCTCTCATGGCTTACGGCCAGGCCAGAGGCTTGGCCGTGGCCCTGCCTGGGCCGGCGCCGGCGGCCCTCCGGTGGCCGCCGGCCAGGGGTGGCCGCGCCGGCCACCCCCAAAGGAGGGGAAAGAGAAACAGTAGGGGCTGCTGCCCCCCCTGCTCATGCCCAGGCCAGGCCGGGCCTGGCCTGGCCTGGCGCCTCTCCCTAGCTGCGGCCAGGGAGGCGCGGAGGCCGCGCCGGCCGTCGTGGCCGGCGCAGGCAGGGGTGGCCTCGGCCACCCCAAAGGAGAAGAAGGGAGGGGGCTGCTGCCCCCTCCACACCCGCGCACAGGGGGCCAGGAGGCCCCCTGGCCGCGCCCAAGGCCGCCGCGTCGCGCCGGCGGCGGTCAACCCCTGCCGGGGCGCCGGAGGAGAAGAGGTCGGCGGAGAGGCGGCCGGATCTGGGGGAGGAAGAGAAAAAGGAAGAAGAAAAAAAGAAGAGAAAGAAAAGGAAAAGAAAAGAAAAGGAAAGAAAGGAAAAGAAAAAGAAAGGAGAAAGAGATGGCCGGATTTTGGGGGTCTCCTCGTCGGCGTCGTGGTGGCCAGAGGCGCCGGCGGTGGTGGTTCGGTGGGGCATCAGCCACCCAATGAAGAAGAAGAAGAAGAGAAAAGAGAAGAAGGAAAGAAAGAAAAGGAAAAGAAAAAGAAAAAGAAAAGGAGAGAGAGAGTGATAGGGATTGGGATGGGAGAGAGATGGGCGTGTGGTGTCGCCCACGTGGAGGGGAGTGGGCTGGAGTTGGTGGAAGAAAAGAAAAGGAAAGAAAGAAAGAAAAGAAGAGATTAGAAAAATAATAATATTTTAATATAGTCGAGAAATATCGTCTGTTTCGGAAAAATCCCCAAAAATACCCAGAGGTAGAAAAAGTCATCCTGAGGAATAATATGAAATCGGTTTTTAGAAATAAAATCCCGTTTTCAAATTAAAAATCCGGAAGTCAACCGCCGATACCGGTCTACACCGGGTCGGCCGGATTTTGATAAATTCTGAAAAATCTCAGAAAATGTATTAAGATTAAAATATGATTTTAAGAAGTAAAGTGAAAGCGGAATTTAGAAATTCAATTCCGGTTGTAAACTAAAAATCTTGGAATCAACCAGCGATACTGGTCGACACCCAATCCGGTGGAATTTTCATAAATTCATAAAATCCTCAGAAAAAGTATTTAGATAGGAAATGTGATTTTAAGAAATAATGTAAAAAGACACTTCTATTAATTTCAATCTGTTTGTAAATTAAAAATCCGGGAATCGGTCAGCGGCACTGGTCGACACCGGTTTTGAAGATTTTCAATTTAATTCAGGATAATTCCAGAAAATCATAGAAAATCTAAAATATTGGAAAACGATGTTTAAAACTAAATCGGTCAAATCTAAATACCAGAAAGACCAAATCGAGTAATACCCTAGAATCGGGTCCTCGGTTTAGACTAGGGCTGACTCCGAGTCCATGAATCTAGATCCAAGACAAAACGATCATATAAATAATTCACAATACAAAACAAATACGGGAAGTAAATCGAAAAATACTATCGAAAAATCTAAACACGCAACTAAGTACGTATTCTGGGAGCGGGGTGTTACAATGCACCATGTACTTTTGTACTCTAATTCTTACTTGTACTAATGCTATCGTATATATGTGAGGGTATTTTCAACCTACGTATATACGTCGCAGTAACGTCTCCTTACCCGCGGGATCGGGACGTTACAATCTTATTCTTACTCCTCACGCAATCTTTTTATACTAGATTAAATCTCATCCTTACAATTGAAATTCATCGTCCTACATTGAGTACCTTAACCTAGTCTATATATGAACTAGGTTCATAATGGGCTTAGTATTGAGCCTGACCCACGGGGCCGGCCTACGAACTATAACAATATCATTTTCAAGAATATTGGTTTCACATTTAGAATTTTGACCCTTGAGATATCGATAGCGACGGGCAAATGACTTGTCTTTCCACAAACATAGCAAGAACCTTTTTTCTTTTCATCTTTCTTTTTAAATTTTTTTTGGACTTAGAAAGCTTCGTTTTCTTTTCATGATTAGGTTTTTCGTAAAAAGAGAAAGAATTAGGTACTGGATTTTCAACATTGTGAATTTTATTGGTGTTTTCTTTATTAACAGGTGAGTCCCTTATGCAAGTCTCATCCTCAATATAATTATGTTGAACTAGTTGATTCAAACTCTGAGATTTTTTTTCTCGTGTTTCAAAATTATTTGGTATTCCTTCCATGAAGGAGGAAGTTTATCAATATTTTTTGACACTTGGAAATTCTCAGAAATTGGTTGTCCACTATCAGCAATTTCTGTAGCAAGATTTTGGAGTTCATGAATTTGCTCTGTAATGGGTTTAGAATTAACCATATTAAATTCAACATACTTGTTAATAAAAAAAAAAATGATGCCAGCATCTTCATTCACATACCTTTGTTCAAGTGCCGATCGTAATTCATAAGCAGTTGTATATTTATGAAATTCGTCGAAGGGACATTTGTCATCACATTGAGAATTGTGTAGCGGCAAATGTATGGGTTCGGTTCATGTGTGTGAGCCACACACACATACAATAAGAGGGCAAATCACGCGTTGACACGTGTATTGATCCTCTTATTATCTCTTATAATATGTGTGTGAGGCTCACACACATAACATATTATAAAAGGATCAATACACATGTCAACGCGTGATTGACCCTTTTATTGTATGTGTGTGTGTGGCTCACACACATAAATCAAGACCCATTTCTTCTGTTCGCGGAGTGGGCATTGTTTCTTATGGTACACCGTGGAAAGAACATAACATATGCTACTTTGGTGATGGTTAGTTGGTAGAGGACTTTCAGTTTCCATCGATTGTAGTTCTTCCTATCCAACCTTTTCTAACTTCTTGATCATGTGTGAAGCCTTTATCGCTTCGTTGGTATTCGTTGGAGAAGATCATCGTCTTAAAATTGTTATCAACAATTACACTGTTAGGTCATAAAATCAAAATGAGACTTGGAAAGAATAAGCTTATATAAATATAACCCGATCGAAATGGGTGAGCATGTAGCTCTAAATCTAGGTCGACTTGCCTTGTGCTTGCATTCAAATCCATGACTACATCAGTAACATTAATGTGGTGGATAGAAACAAGCTCATCGTGGATCGACCCACCACAAGCGAAGTTTGAGCGATCCCTGAGGATGTTACCTGTCAGAGCACATATGAAAAAGACATTTTTCAAATTAGGAGCAATGGTGTGATGTCAGATTAAGACTCTTGAGAATCAGTAGTTGAAATGGTAGAAAAGACTGACAGAGAAAAACTGCCGGTGTGGTGGAATGGTAGGCTAGCATGGGGAACTACTATCGTGTAGGTGGACTAGCACAAAAAACTGCTAATGTAGTGATGAACTGGAATAAGGAACTTCTAGTGTAGTGGTACATGTCTGTGTGTTTTTAGGAATAGGGAAGCGATAGATCCCCTTCTCCTTAAAGGAGGATTATATATACCTGACATGGATGCTGCCGTGGAGGCGAAATTAGCGGATGGTTGTAATTACACGATTTGCACGTACTGAATTTATTGTAACAACCGTGATCACTGGCACTGATTAGTTGGGATTGCATGCCGGAAAATCTGCTGTCATGTATAACCTCCCGCTTTGATGTAGGGTGTTACACATCTTCCATGTGAGAGAGGATGGTGTTGTGTAACAGCAGGCAGAGATCTCGGTAGACTGATGTTTGAAGTTTCTGACTTAGAGTCGGAGATTTTCAGAAACGAAAAGACCTCGGGAAGAACTTGGAGTGGAGAAAAACGACTCTGGGATGGAAGGGTCTTCGGGACGGAGGATGGCCTCTGGAAGGTTTGTTGTGACGGAGGCTCACTTCGAAAAGCTGGATATGGTGGAGGCTGACTTGGGAAATCTGGATGAGGCGGAGGCTCCGAGTTAGACACTGAGAGTTGTGGATTTCTTGGAAAAAGTTCTCGATAGTAGGGACACATGTTATCATCCAAATGAGGGTCAAATTTTGATCATTAGAGTTAGTTACTTCTGAGATTGGACTCCATTCATATCTCGATCAAGGGGGTTAATTTAGGACTTGGCAGTTGATCAAGGGGTTAATTTAGGACTTGGAAGCTGGTTCACTCTATCATATTTCATATCCCAACCTTGTTCGGGGAATGTCAATTAAACCGTGCGGTGAACCAAAATCAAGATTTCATTTTAGTTAGAATCTGGTTATTCACAATTTACGATGAGCCCTGTTAAGTCTCTATGGCTGAATGTCTACTTCAACAGTTTGGCTTGTTACTCGAAAGTTGAGATTTCTTTATTTCTTTTATTAGTAGACTTCACATTTTCTTCCGAGATCAGCGGTAAAATCACTCACATTGATTGTATTACATTGACTGTTATTAGTATCAGCAGATAAAACTCGAAAATTTGCAATAGAATTACCTTCTTCTCCATGCAATATGTACCTTCTAGAAATATATCCCATTCCTATCAAGAAGAAATTCTCTAAAGAAAAAGAAACGAAAAAGACCCCACCTCTAACATCGTACACATAGTAAAAGGGTAAATGTTAGAAAAATACATATTTGCTAAGATAAAAAAAATTTAAGGTTCAAATCTTACTTGCATCAGGCTACCACCTATATATATAAAAAAATAAAATACTCTTTCGAGATTAAAAAAAAAAGTTTCATGATAACTAAAGGTTACAATCAAAGTGGTCAAACCCTAGGTTCCCTCCATGCGAAGCACCCTCATCTGAAGTTTGACAACCACAATAGAGAATCACAAACAAATTTAGATTGGGGACCATGAAAATGAAAAATCCTTGCAAGAAATTTGAAAAGTACACCAAGTGGAAAAATAACAATGAAACCATGAACAATATTACTTTGGTACTGCAAGAGACTGACATAAAATGTGGAGCCTATTTCTTGTAAATTAATAGTGGACTCTAGTTATAATTAGCTATAATTTATAGCCTAGGTAGAAATTAAGTCTGAAAGGAACAGGATCGAATGTGTCGGACTTTTACAAGCGCGCGTTTGAATTATTAACCCAAATCTTGATACGTGAAATCTCATGACAAAGATTGATAGCAAATTTTGGGTCCTTACCATTCATTCGATCTTTATTCTCCTCGTTGTCGCCATTAGCACTTAAATAAGTGACAAAGGAAATCAACGCAATTGATTTTGGAAGAGACTAAGAAAAAGTAAACAATTTTAGTTCCATATATAATTGATATTTTGAGGGTTTAATCGCAGTGATAGGATTGAAGGTTGGTTTGTCAACCAAAATTCCTTGCGTGATGTTGTTGGTGAATGTTGTGGTTTGATTGGGACCTTCATGTGATGGGATTAGACTTTTGGATTGCGAAATTGTCAACAAAAAAAAAAAAAAAAAAAAAAAAAACTGAAGTGCATGCTCAAGTTAATAATAATTAGTTTTATTTAAGAGACATAATCATGTCATGGCTTTCTTTTTGCAAGAAGGAAAAGAAAAACAGAAGAAGAGAAGGAAAATGGGAAATGCCCAACGAAAGCAAATAAGAGGAAGTGTCTTCCTAGCAAAGTGATCTTCATAAAAGCGAAGCAAATCTATGTGATTTTTTTGGTTTAGACTTCTCTCACTCACTCTGTTAACAGATATGTGATACATGTGATACATTATATTTAAACATGTGCATAGACATGTGTATAAACATGTGATACATTGTATCTAAATATGTATACTTTTCTTATTTCATTATCTCTTTTATATATATATTGCTGTAACCATTTACGAATAATATAAAGAAATTTCTTCTTCTCTAAATTATCATGGTATCAAAGTCATTCCTTTGCTCATCGTCATTCTACGCTATCAATGAGCCTGTACTGAGTCGTGCTCAAGTAGCTGTGCCTAGCGTCAGACCATCTCTTCATCTTCCGTTATTGTTAACCTTGACGACATCTTACTCCAGCGCTGCCCTCGACCCTTATCTCCACAGCCGCCTTCGACTCTCACCCTCCAATACAGAGCTTTATTCCTCCGAGATCTCTCCGGCGACGACTTCACCATTCCTGTCGTCGACGAGAGATAATCGACGAACAATGACTTTACCATTCCCACTATTGACGAAGACAATCGACGAGCGTATTTTCAAACTCTCGGTGTTTGATTCACCGTGAGTTTGAGGGAAGTGTTAACAGACATGTGATACATGTGATACATTATATCTAAATATGTATACTTTCCTTATTTCATTATCCACTTTTTATATATTGATGTAACCATTTATGAATGATATACATAAATTTTTCTTCTCCTAATTATCACACGCAACCAGAAACAAAAAGTACAATTCCAAATATAAATAGTTTGGAGGAAAACTATTAAATCAGGAAACACCATGAAAAAAAAATCAGAGATCTAATATTTTCCAATTGTATTTCTCTTACAAAATATTTATACATGAAAAGGAAATAATAATATTAGAAATGAAAACAAAGAAAAGATAAAATTTTGTCTTTTGGTGGAGTTACACACTGCAGAATGATCAATAGATTTTGAGGAAATGCATTCACACCTTTTTTTTCAATTGAAGAGCAAATTTAGTAGAATTTCAATATATTTCTTTCAACATGTGATGTCGCCCTCGTCACATAGTCAATTACAAGTGAATAATTTTCTAAGGATGTCCTCACAGTGGATGCGGATGTTGACAATTGAACTTAAGATTGTTTTATTTGACAAAGTAATATCTTGACGATTTTACGTATCCGCTCTGAATATGCTTAAAACATCATAACAAGCAACAGCCACCTTCTACCACTATTAGATTCTTACTCTAGAACATTAGTTTTGTAATTGTCCTAATTACTATTATCTCTGATCCGCATAATAATATTCATTTTTGTTTTAAATTTCGACAGCATATCTTCTGTAATTACTACAGTGCCCTATAATACAATTACACAATTTCGACCACAACCAGCCTACTTATCACATTCTCGAAATCGTAGTCAGGACTATCAATAACCATAATATATAGAAGTTCGAGAGTATCTCTATCGGCATTCTCAATCCAATCTCATTAATCATCCCATCACCATGCTCAAAATAACACCTACAACTACACATATCTCCACACA